>JAHIAM010001806.1:0-95679 GCA_021605205.1 Aegilops longissima
GGATCGCCATCGAGCTGAACGTGTGCAGAACTCGGAGGTGCCGACGCTCGGTGCTTGGATCGGTCGGGTCGTGAAGACGCACGACTACATCAACAGCGTTGTTATAACGCTTCGCTTTCGGTCTACGAGGGTACGTGGACGGACACTCTTCCCTCTCGTTGCTATGCCATCACCATGGTCTTGCGTGATCGTAGGAAAATTTTTGAAATTACTACGTTCCCCAACACAAACCTCCTACTTATGATTAACCCCCTTGCAAGCATCCGCAACCACAAGAAAAGTATTAAGAATAAATTCTAACCATGGCATTAAACTTTTGGATCCAATCGGTCCCTTACGGAATAGCGATAAACTAGGGTTTAAGCTTTTGTCACTCTCGCAACCCATCATCTAATAACTACTCCACAATGAATTCCCTTAGGCCCAAATATGGTGAAGTGTCATGTAGTCGACATTCACATGACACCACAAAGGGAATCACAACATACATACTATCAAAATAACAAACACATATCAAGTCCACATGATTACATGCAACATGATTTCTCCCGTGACCTCAAGAAAAACATTAACAACTCACAAGTGATAAACATGCTCAAGATCAGAGGGGTATTAAATAGCATAATGGATCTGAACATATAATCTTCCACCAAATAAACCATATAGTAATCAACTACAAGATGTAATCAACACTGCTAGTCACCCACAAGCACCAATCTATAGTTCCGGTACAAAGATTGAACACAAGAGATGAACTAGGGTTTGAGATGAGATGGTGCTGTTGAAGATGTTGATGGAGATTGCCCTCCCCAAAATGGGAGATGATGACAATGATTTCCCCCTCAGGGAGGGAAGTTCCCCTAGCGGAATCGCTCCACTAGAGGGAAAAAGTGCTCCTTCCCAAGTTCCGCCTCGAGAAGGCGGCGTTCCATCCCGAAAGTCCTCTGCTTGTTTTTTCTAGGTCAAAATGACTTATATACCAGAAGATGGGCACCGGAGGTTGGCCGAGGAGGGCACAACCCACCAGGGCACGCCTGGGCTCCCTGGTGTGCCCAGGTGGGTTGTGCTCACTTGGTGGGCCCCCTCTGGTACTTATTGGCTCCAATATTTCAAATATATTCCATACAAATTCCCCGTAAAGTTTTAGCTCATTTGGAGTTGTGCAGAATAGGTAGCCTGACGTAGCTTTTCCAGGTCTAGATTTCCAGCTCCCGGAATTCTCCCTCTTTGTGTGTACCTTTCATATTATGAGAGAAAGGGCGTTAGAATTACTCCAAAACGCATTATTATGCATAAAAACATCATAAATAACAGTAGGTGAACTTGATGCAAAATGGATGTATCACATATCATCGGGGAGGGTGCTGATGAAGTCTAGGCCTGCTGGAGTCGCTTGCCGTTGTTGCTCGCCCCTGCTAGAAGTTATTAGGTAGGAATATAGTAAGAAAAGGGAATAAAAATTGGTTGCATAAATACTGTCGGCGTTCTGGGAACGGGGGTCCCCAGACTTGCCTGCCTGCGGCCTGCGGCGTGGCTCAAGTGGGGGCCCAGCGCAGCCCAGCTTCATCAGCTCAAGCTCAAGACCCTCGCGAGGGGCCAAGCCTCGCGGGGCGGCGACAGGAACCTTCCTCAGGAACAGCCTCATCAGGCAAGCTCACGAGGAGGCGGAGAAATCAAGGCAGGGTACCTCACGAGGGTGCCCCGTGACGCAAGCCATGATGATCGAGACCAGGCGGGCGCCAGCCTGCGCAGTGTCCTTGTTTCCCCTTTGGTGCAAAGGAGGCAAGCACAGGCCAAGGCATCAGGCAAAGGTTACCGCTTCGGTGCAACAAGACCAAGACCAATAGAGCGGCAGGACGGAGGTCATCGTGGAGCCCAGGACGGCGTCACCGTCAAAGCCTTTGGCAGCCGAAGACCAACTTTAGTCAGGATAACTGTACTAGATGTTCCCCTTCAAAAATGGCCAATTGTTGGCGCCCTTCCCGCTCATTATTTTGGGGAGAGGCCCAGGGCCTCGCTCTGTAAATAGGACTAGCCACCACAAGGTAGGGCAGCTGGAGAACAATCTGATAGAGCCCTACCAGAGAGAGAGAGGCGACTGAACTCACCCAAGCAGTTCATCGCACCAGCTCAAGAACAGCCCCTCGCGAGGATGTTCTTCCTTTGTACTGTTCTTCATCAGCCCGAGAGGCAATCCACCACACCACACACTGGAGTATGGTATTACACCACAACGGTAGCCCGAACCAGTATAAACCTCGTGTCTCTTGTGTTGTTCATCGTTGCTAGCTTAGATTCCTTACGCGTGAGCTGGTAGGGGAAAGATCTCCACGCGCACCCCAGTGTTCGAACCTCAAGGGTCTGCCGGAACCTGAAATCCGACATTTGGCGCGCCAGGTAGGGGTGCGCCGGAATCTTTCTTCCGTTGGTCGCGTGTGATCTTCCGTCGTGTCCATGGCTGACACTCGCCGAGCCCGCACCGAGCGCCGAGCTGCTCGCGCCGCTCGAGTCGCCCTGACGGCTCCCGTCGGCGGACACCCCCATCGTTCCCCATCGCTTGCCGCCAACGCCGCCACCGGCCCGGCGGGGAATGAGCAGCAGGCCTCGTCCCTGCATCCATCGGTGAGGCGAGAAGGCCGCACCGCCACTCCTTCGCTCGCCCCTGCTGGTTCTTCGTCCCGCGCGCACCACGCGCCCATGGAGGCTCGAGCCACGCTCATCGCGGCGAACGAGCTCCTGTGCTACCGTCCCGTCGACGACGTCTACGAGGAGTGGCTTGACCGCGTCGCTGAGCTCGTCCACGCCACAGGGGGCTCCCCCGCGCCGTCTCTCGTTGCCTCGCCCTTTACCCTGCGCGGGAGGCAGGGAGCCGGAGGTGCCCCAGCCACCTCCTCCCTAAGAAGGCGCCCTAGCTCCAAGGTACGCGGCCCCCGGCCGAGACCCTCCGCGTCCGCCGCCCGCGCAACAAGAAAGGAGCTGCCAGGAGATCCCTCGTACCCAAGAAGGTGCTCGCGTGCTCCCAGCACCGGAGAGCCACGACCACGCTCCAACGCCACCATGTCAAGACCCCGCGCTGCTTCAGGCAGCGGTGCGCGGGAACCCACAAGAGCAAGCTCCGCATCAGCAGAGAGCCCCGGTGGCCACTGCAGGCTGCCGCGCCTTCACCGCCGAGGTACGTAGCGTCGCATGGCCCGGCAAGTTCAAGCCGGACCTGCCTCCTCGCTACGACGGCACTACCGACCCCGCGGAGTTCCTTCAGCTCTACGAGCTGGGCATCGAAGCCGCCAACGGGGACGAAAAGGTCATGGCGAATTGATTCCCCATGGCGCTGAAGGACGGAGCCCGAACCTGGCTCCCGGCACGATCTCCTCCTGGGACGAGATGCGTACCCGTTTCATCGCCAATTTCCAAGGCACTCGCGACCGGCCTCCGGCCGTGAGCGACATGCACCGCATCTAGCAGCAGCTAGGAGAGACCCTGCAGAAGTACATCCAGCGCTTCAACAACGCCCGCCTCAAAATCCCCAAGGTGACTGAGGAAGCCATCATCTCAGCCTTCTCCGATGGCGTGCACGACGTCAAGATGAAGGAGGAGCTAGCAATGCATGAAGACCATTGCACATCGCTGGAGCTGTTCAACTTGGCGACCAAATGCGCCAGGGTTGAGGAAGGGCGCCTCTCCCTCCTCGAGCTTCCGGCTGCCGATCCAGAAGAGAAGAAGCCCAAGGCCAAGGATGTGAAGCGCAAGGGGTCTGCCGTGCTCGCGGCAGAACCAGACACCAAGCAAGGCCGGGATCAGCCCGAGTCATCCAAGGGCTGCCAGTACTGCGTATACCACGACCTCTACAACCACAACACCAACGAATGCCAGGAGCTCAGGGCCATGTGAGAAGGGCGTATCAGCCAGCGCCCCGAGCGCAATGATCGAGGCTACGACCGAGGAGGAGGAAGAGGCACAGGACGTTGGGAAGACCGTGGCCCTCGCCAAGGATTGTGTGACAAACCTCGCGAGGTCCACTGGCAGGACCAGCCTCGCGAGGGAGGTTGGAGGGACCAGCCTCGTGAGGACCTCCCTCAAGGTAACGCAGGGCTCCCACCTCTGACTCAGCCGCCAAGGAGGTACGAAGACCATCATCAAGACGAGGGAGCTGGGGGCTTCGGAGCAGCGCGATCGCCAGATCTGGGTGGCGCCAGCCCCACCTCTCAGCAAGATCTTCAAGCAGTTTGCTTGTGAGGTGAATGCAGTCCTCCCCAAGCCAGAGGCCACACGCCGTCTCAGGTGGTCGTCGTGCGCTATCACGTTCAGCTCGCGGATCATCTCAAGTGCGCGGCAACAGCCGGAGTCCTCCCCATGTTTTGCTCACTACCATCAAGAAGCGTGCACGCCACCAGACCTCATCGACGGCGGCGGAGCAGGACTCAACGCCCCGTCTGCCGAGACATTCAACGATCTCCAAGTGCCATACGATCAGCTTCAGCCAACCAAGCCTTTCTCAGGAGTCACCGACGGCTCCACCGTCCCGATAGGGCAAGTTCGCCTTCCCGTCACCTTCGGACAGCGCAACAACTACCGCACCGAGCTCATCGACTTCGACGTCGCCCACATTCGCCTGCCATACAATGCCATCCTCGGGTACCCAGCTTTGGCCAAGTTCATGGCAGTGACTCACCAAGGCTACAATGTCCTCAAGATGCCAGGAAGCGGAGGAGTCATCACAGTGCCTTGTGAGGAAAGGGATGCAGTGTGCTCTCTTGAGCGCGCCTTCCAAGCCGCAGCAATCGAAGACCCAGATGACAGGAGCGGGAGACTTCCCGAGGCGATCCCCAAGAAGAAGAAGGCTTCGCCTGGTCCCAGCTCTCATGGGGTAGGCACCTCCGGAGGCGTGGCAACAGGACCTGCGCCCGTCGAAGGGGCGCCACCCTCTGTCGCATAGGAAGGCGTGCCCGGTGCCCTCCTCAGGCGGGGCTCGGGGGCTCTTTCATGGCGAGCCATCGACCTAGCCGGGGTCACGAGGGAGGCGCTCGGGCACCACTTGGAGGCGTGCTTCGAGGCACGTTTCCCTCAGGAAGGTATGAGGCAAGGAGGGCCAAACCCTCAGGAGTTCGTCACGAGGAACACCCAGGAGCTACAGGAGTCAAGAGTCATGCGCGGCTGTCGCCGCTTGCCCGCCATGGCCCCACATCCAGGCGAGGATGCGGGTCTGCGAATCTGCATCGACATACCAGGGCTCAACCGGGCCGCGTCTCAGGAGCACCTCTGGCCCTCATGCGTGGGACTTCGCGAGGGTCCACCTCACAGCTACGTTTGCATGCCTTTCAGCCTGCCGAACGCGGCTGCCACCCATCAGCGCCTGCTGAGGTGCGCTCTGGAGGCTCAGGAGGTCAAGCAGCGCATGATCCTGGCAGAGATGGAGATGGCTCTCGAGGAACCCCTCGTGCCCCCGGAGCCTCCCGAGGCTCCAGGTCCGGAGGGCTCGTGAGGGTCGGCGTCCTCATCACGCGTCATCCGCTACCTCAACATCCCGCCATCTTTGACCATATCAGGTGACGCCTTTCCAAGTTTCTTTTTCAGCTGGGAGCGCCACTCAGGCTGCATCATTCCCAGGCTGCGTGAGTCCGTCCCTGCGGCATGTATCCATTTTTATTACGTTCTTTACATACCTTGTTGGGGGCGCCCCTCGGGCTGCATTATCCCCAAGCTGCTCGGGCCATACCCAGTGGCATGTGCTTTCTCCGCACCTATCTAGATGGATCTGCTTATTCATACATAACATGCTTGACCTAATCGTCTGCTCGATTGGCACCTACCTTTGGAGACACTCGCTCAGGCACGACACTTGCGCATGGGTCCGTCCCTGCAACGCCGATAAATCTGAGTGGCTGAGCTCTGGCCGCGGCAGCCCCGCAAGGCGCCACCTCGCCAAGCCCTCAGTGCCCCCGATCACTCCCTCGGAGCGACCAATGGTTGGCTGGCAACCGTAACAACGAACGTTGTTTCCCCTCGTGATTGGTACACAGGACCTGCTCCAGGAGTAACGCTGGCGGCATCACGAGCCTTCTCTCCTCCTCTCCGGCGCGATCCGCTTGCACGTTAAAAGGGGGTACCTGAGCATCGCGACTCATGGGCTCTTACTGGCTCTCCAGCCCTCACCCCCTGGCTTGACCCACGGCATCGTGACCTGTCATACCAGCGGCGGCTGAGCTTGCTCGAGGGCCGGGACCTGAGGACGTAGAGCATTAAGGAAAGCGCGGGGGAGAGGCAAGAAGCTCGCGAGGGCCCAACCCAGCAACACCTCAGTTGCCGCCGCGCAAGCACGGCACCTCGTCGAATGCCACTCCAAACCTGCAAGATAACTCACGCAAAACTGATCCGACTCAGTGCTAAACCCTCGCCTACTACTGCTCTGTCACGGCAAAGCTGCCTACCTTTCTTGCCCAGTGGAGGCAGCTTGAGCGCTAAAGGGGACCTCCTGAGCATCGCGACTCAGGGGCTCTTACTGGACCTCGGGCCGCTCACCTCCTGGCCTTGATCCACGGCATCGCGACCTGTCATACCAGCAACGACTAAAGATTACCTGGGGACCGGGACCTGTCAGCGTAGAGCACCAAGCCCTCATGAGGAAAGAAAGGGGGAGCTGAGCTGGGGCAGAACGAGCATCTCACACCGATTCATCGTAAGGACATAATATTCACAAAACATTGCCAGCACCTTACATACCCCCACGGGGTGCTACTTCGATTCTTTGCAGGAAATAAAGGGTGCTAATCCTAAGGAACGCCGACTACACGTGCCTCCGTAGGAGAAGCCATCATCAACAGTGGGCCGCCAGGCGCCGGCGCCAACCCCATCCAGATGACCCGCGCTGGTCGCCTGAAGCGCCCGCCCGGCTCCGAGCGCGGCGCGAGCTCCGGGGCTCGTAGCTGTCGTCACTCGTCTCAGGAGTTGCCAGAAGCTTAGCGGAGGCGCTGGACACCCCGACCCCTTCGCTGCTGCCCGAGGAGCTGCCAAGGGGGCGACCGGCGGGCCTAGTCCTAGTTCTCTAACCATCCTTTCCTAGCAAACCGTTGTTTGGCTAAGTTACCGCTTTTGCTCAGCCCTACTTATAGCGTTGCTAGTTGCAGGTGAAGCTGAAGTTTATTCCATGTTGGAACATGGATATGTTGGGATATCACAATATCTCTTATTTTAATTAATGCACCTATATACTTGGTAAAGGGTGGAAGGCTCGGCCTTATGACTGGTGTTTTTTTCCACTCTTGCCGCCCTAGTTGCTGTCATACCGGTGTTATGTTCCTTGATTTTGCGTTCCTTACGCGGTTGGGTGTTATGGGAACCCCTTGACAGTTTGCTTTGAATAAAACTCCTCCAGCAAGGCCCAACCTTGGTTTTAACATTTGCCACATAAGCCTTTTCCCCTTGGGAGTCGCGCTCCCGAGGGTCATCTTTATTTTAACCCCCCCTCCCCCCCCGGGCCAGTGCTCCTCTGAGTGTTGGTCCAAACTAGAGCACCATGCGGGACCGTCCATTGGCAACTTGGGTTACGTTGGTACCAGTACGCTTCGCTCATTCGGTGTGCCCTGAGAACGAGATATGTGCAGCTCCTATCGGGATTTGTCGGCACAGTCGGGTGGTCTTGCTGGTCTTGTTTTACCATTGTAGAAACGTTTTGTAACCGGGATTCCGAGCCTGATTGGGTCTTACCGGGAGAAGGAACATCCTTCGTTGACCGTGAGAGCTTGTGATGGGCTAAGTTGGGACACCCCTGCAGGGTATAAACTTTCGAGAGCCGTGCCCGCGGTTATGTGGCAGATGGGAATTTGTTAATGTCCGGTTGTAGATAACTTGACACTTGAGTTAATTAAAATACATCAACCGCGTGTGTAGCTGTGATGGTCTCTTTTCGGCGGAGTCTAGGAAGAGAACACGGTCTTGTGTTATGCTTGAACATAAGTAGCTTCAGGATGACTTCTTAATCATTTCTAGCTTCTCGACCGTTGTGTTGCTTCTCTTCTCGCTCTTATTTGCGTATGTTAGCCACCATATATGCTTAGTGCTTGCTGCAGCTCCACCTCATTACCCTATCCTACCCAAAGCTTAAATAGTCTTGATCTCGCGGGTGTGAGATTGCTGAGTCCTCGTGACTCATAGATACTTCCAAATAGTTGCAGGTGCCAATGATCCTAGTGCAGGTGACGCAACCGAACTCAAGTGGGAGTTCGATGAGGAACTTGGTCGTTACTATGTTTCGTTTCCTATTGATCAGTAGTGGAGCTCAGTTGGGATGATCGGGGATCTAGCATTTGGGGTTGTCTTCTTTTTATTTTGGTTCCGTAGTCGGACCTTTGATTGTACTCTGGATGATGTATGTTTAACTTGTTATTTGTGTGAAGTGGCGATTGTAAGCCAACTCTTTATCCCTTTCTTATTCAGTACATGGGATTGTGTGAAGATTACCCCACTTGCGACTAAACCACCATGGGGTTATCCCTCTAAGTCGTGCCTCATCACGTGGGAGATATAGCCGCATTGTGGGTGTTACAAGTTATTAGCTAGATGGTTTCTTCTCTCCTCTTGGTTCTCAATACAAAGTTCTCCTCGATGTTCTTGGAGATCTATTCGATGTAATACTTTTTGCGGTGTGTGTCGAGATCCGATGAATTGTGGGTTTATGATCAAGATTATCTATGAACAATATTTGATTCTTCTCTGAATTCTTATATGCATGATTTGATATCTTTGCAAGTCTCTTCGAATTATCGGTTTAGTTTAGCCTACTAGATTGATCTTTCTTGCAATGGGAGAAGTGCATAGTTTTGGGTTCAATCTTGCGTTGTCCTTTCCCAGTGACAGCAGGGGCAGCAAGGCACGTATTGTATTGTTGCCATCGAGGATAAAAAGATGGGGTTTATATCATAATTCTTGAGTTTATCCCTCTACATCATGTCATCTTGCTTAATGCGTTATTCTGTTCTTATGAACTTAATACTCTAGATGCATGCTGGATAGCGGTCGATGTGTGGAGTAATAGTAGTAGATGCAGAATCGTTTTGGTCTACTTGACACGGACGTGATGCCTATGATCATGATCATGCCTAGATATTCTCATAACTATGCGCTTTTCTATCGATTGCCTGGGAGTAATTTGTTCACCCACCATAATATATGCTATCTTGAGAGAAGCCACCAGTGAAACCTATGGCCCCGGGGTCTACTTTACATCATATAAGTTTCCGATCTATAATTCTAGTTTACTATTTATTTTGCAATCTTTATTTTCCAATCTATACAACAAAAATAAAAAAATATTTATATTATTATCTTTATCAGATCTCACTTTTGCAAGTGGCCGTGAAGGGATTGACAACCCCTTTATCGTGTTGGTTGCAAGGTTCTTGATTTTTTGTGCAGGTACTAGGTGACTTGCGTGTAGTCTCCTACTCGATTGATACCTTGGTTGTCAAAAACTGAGGGAAATACTTATGCTACTTTCCTGCATCACCTTTCCTTTTCAAGGGAAAACCAACATATGCTCAAGAGGTAGAAGAACGATTTTTGGCGCCATTGCCGGGGAGATCTACTCTCAAGTCAAGACATACCAAGTACCCATCAAAAACTCTTCTCCATCGCATTACATTATTTGCCATTTGCCTCTCGTTTTCCTCTTCCCCACTTCACCCTTGCCGTTTTATTCTCCGTTTTTCCGTCTGCTTCTTTCCACTTGCTTCTTCTGTGCTTCTGTGTTGGCTTGATTGTTTGTCACGCTGGCTCAAGATAGCACTAAATTATGTGACTTTTCCAATACCAACAACAATGATTTTATTAGCACCCTGATTGCTCCTATTACCGATGCTGCATCTTGTGAAATTAATGCTGCTTTGTTGAATCTTGTCATGAAAGATCAATTTTCTGGCCTTCCTTGTGAAGATGCCGATACCCATCTAAACAACTTTGTTGACTTGTGCGATATGCAAAAGAAGAAAGATGTGGATAATGATATTGTTAGATTGAAGCTATTTCCGTTTTCGCTTGGAAATCGTGCTAAAACTTGGTTCTCTTCTTTGCCTAAAAATAGTATTGATTCATGGAATAAGTGCAAAGAGGCTTTTATCTCTAAGTGTTTTCCTCCCACTAAGATCATCTCTCTTAGAAACGATATTATGAATTTTAAGCAACTTGGTCATGATCATGTTGCACAAGCTTGGGAGAGGATGAAATTAATGATACGTAATTTCCCCACACATGGTTTGAATTTATGGATGATTATACAAAAAAATTATGCCGGATTAAATTTTGCTTCTAGAAATCTTTTAGATTCGGCCGCGGGAGGTACTTTTATGGAAATCACTTTAGGAGAAGCTACTAAACTCCTAGATGATATTATGGTTAATTATTCTCAATGGCATACCGAAAGATCCACTAGTAAAAAGGTTCATGCGATAGAAGAGATTAATGTTTTGAGTGGAAAAATGGATGAACTTACGAAATTGTTTGCTAATAAGAGTGTTTCTTCTTATCCTGATGATATGCCTTTGTTCACTTTGATTGAGAATAATAATGAATCCTTGGATGTGAATTTTGTTGGTAGGAACAACTTTGGTAATAACACGTATAGAGGAAACTTTAATTCGTGGTCATTCCCTAGTAATTCCTCCAATAATTATGGTAATTCCTACAACAACTCTTATGGAAATTTTAATAAGATGCCCTCTGATTTTGAGACTAGTGTAAAAGAATTTATGAATTCACAAAAGAATTTCAATGCTTTGCTTGAAGAAAAATTGCCTAAGATTTATGAGTTGGCTAGTAATGTGGATAGAATTTCTATTGATGTTGATTCTTTGAAACTTAGATCTATTCCACCTAAGCATGATATCAATGAGTCTCTCAAAGCACAGAAAGAACCGCTAGGATGCGTGCAAAAAAATATTGCTTTGTGAAAGCATGTTCTTCTAGTTATCATGATAATAATGATGAAGATCTAAAAGTGATTTATGTGTCTCCTATTAAATCTTTGTTTTCCAATACGAATCTTGATAAAGATGGGACTAGATATGAGTCAACTTTAGTTAAAAGGCGTCCCAATGATTCAGAGTTTTTAGATGTTGATGCAAAAATTGGTAAAAGTGGGATTGAAGAGGTCAAAACTTTACATAGCAATGAACCCACTATTTTTTATTTCAAGGAATTTAATTATGATAATTGTTCTTTGATAGATTGTATTTCCTTGTTGCAATCCGTTTTAAATCTTACTCATGCTTATGAACACAATAAAGCTTTTACCAAACACATCGTTGATGCTTTAATTCAATCCTATGAAGAAAAGCTTGAATTAAATGTTTCTATCCCTGGAAAACTTTATGATCAGTGGGAACCTACTATTAAAATTAAGATTAAAGATCATGAATGCTATGCTTTATGTGATTTGGGTGCTAGTGTTTCCACGATTCCAAAAACTTTGTGTGATGTGTTAGGTTTCCGTGAATTTGATGATTGTTCTTTAAATTTGCACCTTGCGGATTCCACCATTAAGAAACCTATGGGAAGGATTATTGATGTTCTTGTTGTTGCTAATAGAAATTATGTGCCCGTATAGTTCATTGTTCTTGATATAGATTGCAATCCTACATGTCCTATTATTCTTGGTAGACCTTTCCTTAGAACGATTGGTGCAATTATTGATATGAAAGAAGGTAATATTAGAATCCAATTTCCATTAAGTAAAGGCATGGAACACTTTCCTAGGAAGAAAATTAAATTACCTTATGAATCTATTAGGAGAGCCACTTATGGATTGCATACCAAAGATGACAATACCTAGGTCTATTCTTGTTTTTATGCCTAGCCAGGGGCGTTAAACGATAGCGCTTGTTGTGAGGCAACCCAATTTTATTTTTGTTCCTTGCTTTTTGTTCCTGTTTAGTAATAAATAATTCATCACGCCTCTTTTTAGATGTGGTTTTATGTTTTAATTAGTGTTTGTGCCAAGTAGAACCTTTGGGAAGACTTGGGTGAAGTCTTTGCGATCTTGCTGTAAAAACAGAAACTTTAGCGCTCACGAGATTAGCTACCATTTTTTACTGGAGAGTGATTTTAGGTTGATTATTTTTGCCGATGATTAATATATAAATTCCTCACGTCCACCAATTTATTTCAGAATTTTTGGAGTTACATAAGTATACGTTTGATACAGATTACTACAGACTGTTCTGTTTTTGACAGATTCTGTTTTTCGTGTGCTCTTTGCTTATTATGATGAATCTATGGCTAGTATCGGGGGGTATGAACCATAGAGAAGTTGGAATAAAGTAGGTTTAACACCAATATAAATAAATGATGATTTCATTACAGTACCTTAAGGCGGTGGTTTTTTTTCTTACACTAACGGAGCTCATGGGATTTTCTGTTTAAGTTTTGTGTTGTGAAGTTTTCAAGTTTTGGGTAAAGATTTGATGGATTTTGGAATAAGGAGTGGAAAGAGCCTAATCTTGGGGATTCCCAAGGCACCCCAAGGTAAAATTCAAGGACAACCAAAAGCCTAAGCTTGGGGATGCCCCAGAAGGCATCCCCCTTTTCGTCTTCGTCTATCAGTAACTTTACTTGAGGCTATATTTTTATTCACCACATGATATGTGTTTTGCTTGGAGCGTCTTGTATAAGTTGAGTCTTTGATTTTTAGTTTACCACAATCATCCTTTCTGTACACACATTTTGGGAGAGACACACATGAATCGGAATTTATTAGAATATTCTATGTGCTTCACTTATATCTTTTGAGCTAGATAATTTTGCTCTAGTGCTTCGATTATGTCTTTTTAGAGCACGGTGGTGGTTTTATTTTATAGAAATTATTGATCTCTCATGCTTCACTTATATTATTTTGAGAGTTTTCAGAATAGCATGGTCATTTTCTTTGGCTATAAAATTTTTCCTAATATGATGAGCATCCAAGATGGGTATAATAAAAACTATCATATAAAGTGCATTGAATACTATGAGAAGTTTGATTCCTTATGATTATTTTGAGATATGAAGATGGTGATATTAGAGTCATGCTAGTTGAGTAGTTGTGAATTTGAGAGATACTTGTGTTAAAGTTTTTGATTCCCGTAGCATTCACGTATGGTGAACCGTTATGTGATGAAGTCGGAGCATGATTTATTGATTGTCTTCCTTATGAGTGGCGGTCGGGGATGAGTGATGGTATTTTCCTACCAATCTATCCCATAGGAGCATGCGCATAGTACTTCGTTTTGATGACTAATAGATTTTTGCAATAAGTATGTGAGTTCTTTATGACTAATGTTGAGTCCATGGATTATACGCACTCTCAACCTTGCACCATTGCCAGCCTCTCTAATACCGCGCACCTTTCGCCGGTATCATACATCCACCATATACCTTCCTCAAAACAACCACCCTACCTACCTATTATGGCTTTTCCATAGCTATTCTGAGATATATTGCCATGCAACTTTCCACCATTCCGTTTATTATGACACGCTCCATCATTGTCATATTGCTTTGCATGATCATGTAGTTGACATCGTATTTGTGGCAAGGCCACAGTTCATAATTCTTTCATACATGTCACTCTTGATTCATTGCATATCCCTGTACGCCGCCGGAGGCATTCACATAGTCATATTTGTTCTAAGTATCGATTTGTAATTCTTGAGTTGTAAGTAAATAAAAGTGTGATGATCTTCATTATTAGAGCATTGTCCCATGTGAGGAAAGGATGATGGAGACTATGAATCCCCCATAAGTCAGGATGAGACTCGAACGGAAAAATAAAAGAGGCCAAAGAAGCCCAAATAAAAAAAGAGGCCAAAGAAGCCCACCATAAAAAAATGATGAGAGAAAAAGAGAGAAGGGACAATGTTACTATCCTTTTTCCACACTTGTGCTTCAAAGTAGCACCGTGATCTTCATGATAGAGAGTCTCTTATTTTGTCACTTTCATATACTAGTGGGAATTTTTCATTATAGAACTTGGCTTGTATATTCAAATGATGGGCTTCCTCAAAATGCCCTAGGTCTTCATGAGCTAGCGAGTTGGATGCACACCCACTTAGTTTCTTTTGTTGAGATTTCATACACTTATAGCTCTAGTGCATCTGTTGCATGGCAATCCCTACTCACTCACATTGATATCTATTGATGGGCATATCCATAGCCCGTTGATACGCCTAGTTGATGTGAGACTATCTTCTCCTTTTTGTCTTCTCCACAACCACCATTCTATTCCACCTATAGTGCTATGTCCATGACTCACGCTCATGTATTGCATGAAAGTTGAAAAGGTTTGAGAACATCAATGTATGAAACAATTTCTTGGCTAGTCATTGGGGTTGTGCATGATTAAATACTTTGTGTGATGAAGATAGAGCATAGCCAGACTATATGATTTTGTTGGGATAACTTTCTTTGGCCATCTTATTTTGAGAAGACATGATTAGTATGCTTGAAGTATTATTATTTTTATGTCAATATTAAACCTTTTTTATTGAAGCTTTTGGATCTGAAATTCATACCACAATAAAATAAATTACATTGAAAATTATGTTAGGTAGCATTCCACATCAAAAATTCTGTTTTTATCATTTACCTACTCGAGGACGAGCCGGAATTAAGCTTAGGGATGCTGATACGTCTCCAACGTATCTATATTTTTTGACTGTTCCATGCTATTATATTATATGTTTTGGATGTTTAATGGGCTTTAATATGCTATTTTATATTATCTTTGGGACTAACCTATTAACTAGAGGCGCAATGCCAATTGCTGTTTTTTTTGCCTATTTCAGTGTTTCGCAGAAAAGGAATATCAAACGGAATCCAAACGGAACGAAACCTTCGTGAGGATCTTTCTTTTAACAAACGCAATCCAGGAGACTTGGAGTGGAAGTCAGAGATGCAACGAGGCGGCCACGAGGCAGGAGGGCGCACCCAGGGGGGTAGGCGCGCCCCCACCCTCTTGGGCCCCTCGTAGCTCCACCAGCCTACTTCTTTCGCCTATATATACTCATATACCCTGAAAATATCCAAGAGAGGCACGAAACCACTTTTGCACCGCCGCAACCTTCTGTACCTGTGAGATCCCATCTTGGGGCCTTTTCCGGCGATCTGCCGGAGGGGGATTCGAGCACGAAGGGCTTCTACATCAACACCATAGCCTCTCCGATGATGTGTGAGTAGTTTACCACAAACCTTCGGGTCCATAGTTATTAGCTAGATGGCTTCTTCTCTTTCTTTGGTTCTCAATACAAAGTTCTCCTTGATGTTCTTGGAGATCTATTCGATGTAATACTTTTTGCGGTGTGTTTGCTGAGATCCGATGAATTGTGGGTTTATGATCAAGATTATCTATGAACAAGTTTTTATTCTTCTCTGGATTCATATATGCATGATTTGATATCTTTGCAAGTCTCTTCGAATTATCGGTTTAGTTTGGCCTACTAGATTGATCTTTCTTGCAATGGGAGAAGTGCTTAGCTTTGGGTTCAATCTTGCGGTGTCCTTTCCCAAAGTGATGTTAGGGCAGCAAGGCACGTATTGTATTGTTGCCATCGTGGATAAAAAGATGGGGTTTATATCATATTGCTTGAGTTTATCCCTCTACATCATGCCATCTTGCTTAATGCGTTACTCTGTTCTTATGAACTTAATACTCTAGATGCATGCTGGATAGAGGTCGATGTGTGGAGTAATAGTAGTAGATGCAGAATCGTTTCGGTCTACTTGACACGGACGCGATGCTTATGTCCATGATCATGCCTAGATATTCTCATAACTAAGCGCTTTTCTATCAATTGCTCGGTAGTAATTTGTTCACCCACCGTAATATATGCTATCTTGAGAGAAGCCACTAGTGAAACCTATGGCCCCGGGGTCTACTTTACATCATATAAGTTTCTGATCTATAATTCTAGTTTACTATTTATTTTCCAATCTATACAACAAAAATAAAATAAAATATTTATAATATTATCTTTATCATATCTCACTATTGCAAGTGGTCATGAAGGGACTGACAACCCCTTTATCGCATTGGTTGCAAGGTTCTTGATTGTTTGTGCAGGTACTAGGTGACTTGCGTGTAGTTCCCTACTGGATTGATACCTTGGTTCTCAAAAACTAAGGGAAATACTTACGCTACTTTGCTGCATCACCCTTTCGTCGTCAAGGGAAAACCAACACATGCTCAAGAGGTAGCAGTGGCGACAGCAGGCTTCGAGCTAAGTGGTTACTGACGCGATAGGCGGTTCCATGCATAGACGCGGAGGAGCTTGTGCAGGTGTTAATGGGGACCGGAGGGGGTGGCGGGTAGGGTGAGGGTTTTTGTGACGTGGGGATGGTGAGGGTTTTCTTTATTCTTTTTGAATTGGGTGGTGAGGGTTTTCTGCCCCACAAAGAATTTCGGAGGCAACGGTTTGCTAGAGCCAACTGTGTGTGATTGACGCAACAGGCAAAATGAAAGTTATTGCACACGGTTCCAATTTTGGGAACCATGTGTGATTCATGTACTACCTCCGTCCTGGTTTATTGGTCCCCTTTATAATTTGTACCAAATTTCGACCAAATATTTAACTAAGAAATGTTTATGCATGTCAGCAAAAATTATATCATTGAACACTATGTTCAAATACGCATCCAACGATATAATTTTTGCTGACCTGCACTAACATTTTCTCAGTTAAATCTTTGGTCAAAATTTAACAAAATTACAAAAGGGACCAATAAATGAGGATGGAGCTATATTCCATCAACCAAACTAATTGCATCCATATCCCACAGTTAGACATAAGTAAACATAGAGACATAGATAATAAGCGTACACGTACACAAGCATAGTTCAACCATAAGTACATAGTTCAACCGTCATTAAGCATGCACAATCGTACATAGTTCAATCCCACATCTCATCTCACATGCCAGCATGATCCTGAAGCTTCTCCAGGTACTCGGAGTATGCGTCGTGTGCCACTGTCGGCGTCCTGGTAACGGGGGTCCCCAGACTTGCCTGCCTGCAACCCGCAGCATGGCTCCGCCAGCGGCCCATCTTCACCGGCAAACACTCAAGACCCTCTCGAGGGGCCAAGCCTCGCGAGGCGGACAACACAAGACCTCCTCGGGGGCAGCCTTGCCAGGACGGCTCGTGAGGGGCAGAGAGATCAAGGCAAGGGACACATCGCGAGATTCCTGGGACGCAGGCCATGACGACTGGAGCCAGGCGGGCGCCATCGCGCGCAGTGTCCTCGTTTCCTCTTTGGTGCTAAAGAGGCAAGCACAGGCGAGGAGTCCCGAGGCATCAGGCAAAGGTTTCCATATCGGTGCAACAAGACCAAGACCAGCAGGACGACAGGAAGGAAGTCACTATGGAGCCCAAGACGACGTCACCACCAGAGCCTTTGGCAGGCGAAGACCACCTTTAGTTAGGATAACTTGTACTAGTTGTCTCTCTTCGAACTTGGCCGTTGTTGGATCCCTTCCCGCTCAATATTTGGGGAGAGGACCAGGGCCTCTATAAACAGGACTAGCCACCACCATAGGAGGGGATCAGATCTTCCTCATCTCATCTCATCTTGGATCGGAGCCGTTCCATCCATAGCCACACACAAGTTTGCCAAGCACAAGAGCACCTCTCCTCAGGAGGTTGTTCTCCCTTGTAACTGTTCATCTTCAGCCCAAGAGGCAATCCACCACACCACACTGGAGTAGGGTATCACACCACATCGGTGACCCGAACCAGTATAAACTCTTGTGTCTCTCGTTCTTTGGGTTCGTCGAGCTACGCCTTGTGATTGTTGCGAGAGCGATCTGGGGAGAGAGAGATCTTCGTGCGCACCCCAGTGTTCGAACCTCAAGGTTTTTGCCGGAACACGAAATCCGGCATTTGGCGCGCCAGGTAGGGGTGCGTCGAAGCCTCTCTTCCATCAGCAGACCCCCACCCAGTACTCTGCAGCGACAATGACCGGCGACCTGAGGGCCAACGCAGACCACTAGGCGCCCTGCCCAGCCCGAGCGGCGCCAACCACTTAAGAAGACCTCAACCTCGCGCCTCGGGCGGCATGCGCGCCGCCAAGCGCTGCAAGACGCGGGCGGCGCGGGACGGCACTGTCCACCCTTACCCCGCGACGTGCGCGGGCCGCCGCGAGAGCCTCCAGCTACGCCGCGGCGACAGCGCCACACACCGGGGCGGGAACAGGCGAACATGAGGGCCGCACTCACAGTGGCACGGGAGCTGCTGCGGTGCCGACTAATGGAGAGCGGCCGGGATGCATTGCTGGAGCGCGTCGCCGAGCTACTGGATGCCGCGGCCACGGGAGCAACGCCCTTCTGCTCCCTGCTTATGCCTCAGCCCGCGACTGGATCGCATGGAGAGCCTCGCCGCGCCCGTTTGCCCCCGGGCGCGCCAGGAAGTATCATCGACACCAGCGCGACCAGTAGCGCCGGACGCCCAATCGCACCCGCGCCACCTCCGATGAGCGCGGGCACGAGTGTTGGCGCCCACGGCCCCAGCGGTATGCCGCCCTACCATCCTCAGAGCAACATGGAGCGTGGGGCACTTCGGCGAGGTTTTCGGGGCGGCGGCCTCGGAGGCCAACGTGCCCCGCATGGTGGACCAAGTGTACATGCCGGAAGACAACCCTGGCTTGTTCCTCGAGCGAGGCTAGGAGGAGGAGGCGCTAGAAGCCGAGGCCTTCCAGGAGCCGCCCGGGAGCCTCACCGACCATGCCTACGACAACAGCTACAGGGTACCACTAATCTCTCAGGAGCAAGCTTACGCTAACCATGGGTCGCAGGTGGATCAGGTCACAGTGGTGGACGGCGGACCTAGCTCGGCAGCCCCCCTTCTGCCAGGAGGAGCGCACTGGGGGCCATAGGGAAGGAGCCAGTAGCAAGGCCCCTCCCCGCATCGCGCGGAGCAGGGTGTCACCTAGAGGTAGGCCCTCTGCCGGGGAGGTGCTCGTGAGCCTTCCCCCGGCAGAGGACCCGTGGTCCCCGAGGGTGCCACTAGCATCCCCTTTGCCCCTTGGCATCGTCCTGGTTCCCGGATCCCCAAATGGTGGTCGAGGGTGGCGCAAGGCGGGGCCCTCGTCTGGCGATATGAAGTAAGGCTCACGCCTGTGTAGGTCTCCGCTCGTGACACTCTCACGTAATAATGAGTGGGGCTCTACACACCCCGGAGTCTCTGGAGTGCCGCCCTCGGGCCTCGGGGGCTCCCGCCCACGTCCTAGTGGAGGCACTACGCTCCGCACTGGTGGAATACCGGAAGACTAGACTAGGCGCCGGACGCGGCCATTTGCTTTAAACCTCTTTTCTGTAGCCCTGTTTTCTGGCTTTGATTTAAGTTTGAAGTTGAATTTTCATTGGTACGCGCGGGGGGTGTCGTTTCTCATTCGTGCGATTTCTTGCGATCTGGTTCCTTGCCTTGGTTCGGAGTTTGCACCTGTGCCTCCCCCTCACGAGCCCCTCACGAGTGGGGGCTGGGCACAGTGCATGTGCGTTGCGCGCATGTCCTGCCATGCTGGCGCTTGCTTCTCGCAAGGCCCTCTCTGACGGATCGGCAGGCCCCTCAGAAACCTACGACCTCAGGAGCCAGTTCGGAACCTGTCCGGACTAAGGTAAACTAGAGCAGCAAGCTCGCGGCGGGACTCGCGGGCTCGTAAAAACACATCTCCGTCTTGGCCTAAGGAATAGAAGCAATAATCCGTTTACATGAGGGGCTAACCCTCCCAAAATGTTGTTATAACTTCCAGGGCTGTGCCCTAGCTTTCGCATGCAGGGTCAACGACAAGGAAGCGCGGGCTCAATCGGACATGTCACTCACTGCGTCCTCCGAGTCTCCCTCAGACGCATCCCTGGCATCGCTGTCGCTGTCGCTGGCATCACTGCCGCCATTGCCGGTGCCGCCCCCACCATCATCGACCACGTCGCCTTCATCCGCATTGACCACCACCGCGTCGTCCTCGGAGGTGAAGGCCCTGACTAGAGCATCCATGTTGTCTTCCACACAGCGCACTAGGTCGCCCCGGATGGCCTCGGGCACAGGGGCAATGGCGGCGTCAAAATCAAATTTAGGGTAGGTGTTCTGGAGGTGGCTGAAGAGCGGAAGAAGGCCGCGGCTCCCATCTTCAACGAGCTCGCGAGCCCTCTCGGATCAGTTCTCCAGGTGTGTCACCACGTCGGTAAAGAAGCGGAGGTGACTGGCATAAAAGTTCGTGTGGGGATGAGGGGCATTTTCGTCGCATATATTGCCCAGCGTCGTGTTGGCTCTAATCCTGAGGCCTTGGAGCATGGGGCGTGCACGCGCTCCAGCGTCTGCCGCCGGAGCGTTTCCTTCCTGCTCTACTGCGTGAAAGACTCGGCGCTAGCGACCCGCTACTGAAGAGAAAGCAACTCGGCACGGGCGGAGGCCAGCTCAGCCTGTGCTAAGACCAGAGCGGCTACGACGACTTTCTCGCGCTATTCCGCCTCAGCCAGCCCTGACTTGAGGGAAGCAGTCCTACCCACAGCTTCGGCTTCCATGAGCTTCAGCTTCAGGTCGTACCTGCCAACAAGACCCGCGCGAGCCTCGGCCACCCGGCGGTCGACCTCCTCCTGGGCCCTGGCCTCACGCGCACCAACAACATCCTCCGCTTGAGCGACCTGACGCTCCCTCGTCTCCAACCGCTCGAGCTCGAGGCTGCGCTCTGTGGCCTCCGGCAACAACGCTTCCTCGCGCCTCGAGATCTCCTCCTCGTCAGCCTGTGCGCCCTTCATCGACGCCAAAGCGGCCATGTGCACCTCCACCTGCTGCTCCAAGGAGGCGTTCAAGGCCAGAAGCTCGCGCCTGCACTCCTCGGCAGTCGCGTGGCGACGGTCGGTCTCCCTGGCCTCCTCCAAGGCTCGGGCGCTGGCCTCGCGCGAGGTTGCCAGGGATTCCTCGGCCTCCGCGTTTGCGTGCTCATGCTGAAGGCGCCCGAAGTTGATAGCCACCTTCAGTTGATGCCACTCCTTCACCAGCCAGAGACCCTCGACTTCAAGGCGCACGTCTACATCCATGAGTTCTCCACCGAGCCGGCGCATCGCGCCCATCGCCTCCTGAAAGAGCTCATGCCGGACGGCGCTCTGCTCGTGCGCAAGCTTAAGCTCGCAACCCGGTTCGTCCTCCGCAACGGGGGTTACCAGCGGGACCCGAAGCGGCTCACACCCTTTCAGCAGGGGGCTGGGGGCTGGTGCTTCACGAGTCACCGACCAAGTTTCGGCCGGGGCCCGGGCGGCCAGAGGCTCGTTCCTCGAAGAAGAAGTCTCCGTCCACGACCAGAGGAGGGGCCCTTGGCACGCTTGCCGCACCCCAGGCGAGGCCGCGAAGGAGAGATGGTGAAGGCACGGGCCCAAGGCGCCAGGCCAGTGAGGTTGCCTCCCCGGCCGGCCTCGCGCTGGGAAGGGCAAGCTGGCTCGAGACGCTCAAGGCCAGCGGAGGGCTCGAGGCAGGAAGAGGTTGCTTCTCGGGAGACTTCGCGGCCTTAGCAGGAGGGACCCTGAGGAGCCACTGTCAGGAGGGGAGCAACACTCGAGAAATTACAAAAATAAGGTACTCACTCGTCTATGGCGATATACTTCCTCCGCTTCAACGGCCGGAAGGCATTACTACTGCAGCTTGGGGACCCTTTCCTCTTATGGAGCGCATCGAAGTCCAAACGGAGCCGGCTGAAGCGCTGGATGCTGCACCCAGCGCAGGGCACGGCTGGTGAGGCTCCCGAGGAGGCGACCTCGTGAGCATAGATCTGAGAAGAGCCCTCGGGCTCTGCCTCACGACGGCCTGCTGAAGCCTCGAGGACTTCGACTTCAGGAGCAGTGGATTGTGTCGCCTCCTCAGCTGTCACCCTAGGGCAAGAGTTGCGGGCTTTCGGGGATGACACCTCAGGAGCCTCGAGCGACGTCGACGCTTCAGCACCCGCGCCTCCGGCCTCCAGCGGTGCCTGCCCCCTGCATCCACTGGGTAAGTTTGGCGCTGACGGCGAGGAGGGGGACCATGGATAAAGGGTTCTCGCGGGGCCCCTCATGGCCGACTGGATGCAGCCCCCATTCGTCGAAGGGGGGCATCTGCCCCGCGAACTCCACCCTGTTTGAGCAGCAGTAGAAGAGATAGCCCTCCAGTGGCATATCGGCTGGCGAGGGGTCGCCCGTCAGGACCTCAATCACCGTTCTTCGTGCCTCAAGCGGAAGCCTTGACTCTTAAAGCCTCATGCAATCCGGACTGACGGACAGGGCCCACGTCGGCTGAGAATGGCGCTGGAGTGGGGTGACGCGGCGTCGGAGGAACTCCTTCATCACCATGGGCGCAGTCAAGCCAAGATCTTCTAGCCTCTTCAACCGGAGCCAGACGGAGGTGAGGCGGGGGCTCGCAAGATTCTCATGGCCCCAGCCAGAACTGGGGACGACGGGTGCCGACGGAGGCAAGAGCAAGGGGCTGAGCACTCCGACATCCAAATACACCCACCGCGTCCGGAACCCGCTCGCAAATGGCGGAAGTTCAAAGTCAATCCCCGAGTGGCCGTCGCCGCCATGGCCTGGAAGCTCAGGCACCCCGAGCACTGCCGGGGGTTGGTCAGGTGCAGCGAGAAGAAATGGCGCAGAAGGGCCACGGAGGGGGCTATGCCCACCATGGCCTCGCAGACGAAATAAAGACGGCAAGAAGGGAGACAAATTGGGGATCTAGGTGCAGGATATGGATCCGGTAATGGGAAAGCACGATGAAGAATTGGACCTCGGTGGCTGTTCTATTGACAGAGGCTCGAGACGCAGGCCAGGACACCGTCCCTCCCCATTCGTTGAAGCTGGTGGCAAGCGCAGGGCAGACCTTGCCCATGGCCTCCTGATTGACCACCCGCGATCGGCCGACGACAGGCTCGACGGCCGGAGGCTGCTGGCTGACGATAGGGGCTTCTTCCCTTTCTCCGTTCGGTTTGGCGCCATGGTGATGGAGAAGACTGAGCTCGGGTCGAATTGGGAGAGAAAGCTGAGGTTCGAGGAAGCGGAGGAGTTGGGGAGTGCGTTGCGAGCAATGGGGAAATAACTGGGTAGGATGCCGTGGCCGCCTAGCCAGGCGGATATCAAGGCTGCATGGGGAAGCGGGGCTGCCCATGTCCAATCGATCGCCACGCGTCGAGCGGGGCCGCAGGCTGTTGGGGCCCGTGGTGCTCCGCACTTGCCCTTTGGCTTCGCCTCAAAGCCAAGTCCGAGCATGCCTTGGGCCCGGGGGCTACTGTCGGCGTCCTAGGAACGGGGGTCCCCAAACTTGCCTGACTATGGCCCGCAGCATGGCTCCACCAGCGGCCCTGCATGACCCATATTCACCAGCAAACACTCAAGATCCTTGCGAGGGGCCAAGCCTCGCGAGGCGGACGACACAAGACCTCCTCAGGGGCAGCCTCGCCAGGCCGGCTCGCGAGGGGCGGAGATATCAAGGCAAGGGACACCTCGCGAGATTCCTGTGATGCAAGCCATGATGACTGGCCCCAGGCGGGCGCCAGCGCGCGCAATTGTAGGATCGAAAGTATGTCTAGAGGGGGGTGATTAGACTACTTGACCAAATAAAAACTTATCCTTTTCCCAATTTTAGTCTTTGGCAGATTTTAGCTATTTTAGCACAAGTGAAGCAATCTTAAAACAATTCAAGCAAGCATGCAAAGAGTATATGAGCAGCGGAAAGTAAAGCATGCAACTTGCAAGAATGTAAAGGGAAGGGTTTGGAGAATTCAAACGCAATTGGAGACACGAATGTTTTTGTCGTGGTTCCGATAGGTGGTGCTATCGTACATCCACGTTGGTGGAGACTTCAACCCACGAAGGGTAACAGTTCTTGTGAGTCCACGGAGGGCTCCACCCACGAAGGGTCCACAAAGAAGCAACCTTGTCTATCCCACCATGGCCGTCGCCCATGAAGGACTTGCCTCACTAGCGGTAGATCTTCACGAAGTAGGCGATCTCCTTGCCCTTACAAACTCCTTGGTTCAACTCCACAATCTTGTCGGAGGCTCCCAAGTGACACCTAGCCAATCTAGGAGACACCACTCTCCAAGAAGTAACAAATGGTGTGTTGATGATGAACTCCTTGCTCTTGTTCTTCAAATGATAGTCTCCACAACACTCAACTCTCTTTCACAGGATTTGGATTTGGTGGAAAGAAGATTTTAGTGGAAAGCAACTTGGGGAAGGCTAGAGATCAAGATTCATATGGTCGGAATGGAATATCTTGGCCTCAACACATGAGTAGGTGGTTCCTTCTCAGAAACAGGAAGTTGGAAGTGTAGGCTTGTTCTGATGGCTCTCTCCAAGAATGAAGAGGAGGTGGAGGGGTATATATAGCCTCCACACAAAAACTAACCGTTACACACAACTTGCCAAACTCGGTGGGACCGAATTGATAAACTCGGTCGGACCGATTTAGCAAATCTAATGACCGTTAGGATTTTCGGGGGGACCGACATGCAACTCGGTAGGACCGATGTGGTTAGGGTTAGGGCATAACGTAATCTCGGTGAGACCTATTACACAAACTCGGTGAGACCGATTTTGGTAATAAGCTAACCAGAGAGTTGGTCAGGTAAACTCGGTGGGACCGATTCGCTCATTTCGATGAGACCGGAATGTTACGAAAAGGAAACAGGGAGTTTACATTGCAATCTCGGCAGGACCGATCGCTCATCTCGGTGGTACCGAAACGTTACGAAGTGAAACAGAGAGATTACAATCCCATCTCGGTGAGACCGAGATCCCTATCGGTGAGACCAATTAGCCTAGGGTTTGTGGCAGTGGCTATGACACTCAACTCGGTGGCGCCGGGTAGAAAGAATCAGTAGGGCCGAGTTTGACTTTTGGTTTAGGTCATATGTGGATATGAGAAAGTAGTTGAGGGTTTTGGAGCATATCACTAAGCACTGTAGAGAAAGAAACTCATTAAGCAACACCTCATCCCACCTTGATAGTATTGGCTTTTCCTATAGACTCAGTGTGATCTTGGATCACTAAAATATAACATGTAGAGTCTTGAGCTTTTGAGCTTGAGCCAATCCTTTTATCCTTCGCATTTTGAGGGATCCAATTGTCACAGCCCCAGATCAGCCCTAGAGCTTGCTTGTAACCAGTGGCATTGCATCCATGCATCATGTTTAAATTCATGGAAATTTGAAATGGGGATGACCAAGCCCTAGCACCAAAAACAATTCAAATAGGTTCAACTAAGAAATATTTTTCAATGAACCAAATGGACTTCAAAAATGTTCCTCATATCTGGAAAAATGCTTTAAAACATAACCAGGGGTGATGCACATTTTTCCATGACATTTGGACTTTTGAATTAATTCATATGGTATTTGCATTTGGGCATTTAAATACTATAAAATATTTTAAATGCTCAAATAATCATAAACTGAAATGTTTGTTGTTGGAAATATTCCAAACAGTGACATTGACCAGTTTCATGATTTTTGGAAATGCCCTGGCATTTTTATTAAAGCCAAATATAATTACAGAAAATAGAAAATGGAAATAAAAGAGAGAGAGATACCTTACGGCTTACTGCAGATCCACCCGGCCCAGCCTTCTCTTCCCCCTCCTCCTCCTCGCTGGCCCAGTTGGCCCAGCCCACCAACCGCCTCGCCTTGATCGTCACCTACCTCGCCAAGAGGGCGAGGAGGGACCGGCGACGCCCGAGCACGCCACGCCTCCTCCTGCTACTTTGCCTCACCGAAGGGCCTCGAAGCTCCTCCTCGGCGCCGCCCTGGACCCCCGGCCCCCCCTCTCCTCTCTCCAGAACGCCCTCCCTCTCCTCTGCTCCCTCTCTCTCGCCCGGACCGAGCGCCGCCGTCGCCGCCCCTCGCTGCCCTCGCGGCCACCGCCACTCCCTCGCTCCCCCAACTAGCCCACCAGCTCCGCCACTCCATCCTCGCCCTCCCCGCCATCACACGCGACCGGAGAAGCCCCGAGGCGCCGCCCCGCCGTTTTTCCCCTCCTCGGACCCGCCGGTCGCCGTCGCCCGATTCATCGGCTCCGGTGCCTCCCCGAGCTCGCCGATGCCATCGCCGCACCCGCCGTGAGCTCCTCTGTCGTTTCCCCCTCTTCCCCGACTCGTTCTCCCCCTCTAGCCACCGTTCCCACCGTGACCGAAACCCGCCGCCGCCTGTGACCGCCGCCGACGTGCCTCCGGCCACCTAGTGGCCCGGTTGTCGTGCTCAGCCTTCTCCATGCGCTGCATAGATCACGTAGGTGCCTCGCACGAGCCTCCCCGACCACCGTAGCGTCGACCCCGAGCTCGCCCGAGCTCCGGCGACCACCACGGTCGACGCCGGTGACGACTCCGGCCATCTTAGGCCCAGCCGCTGCCAGTACTCGACGCGGACGAGCGCCCGCGTCACATAGACGCCCTCCGCCGGTCATTTGGTCACCGGAGGAGGAAACCCGCACCCCTCCGCCGTCTCTTGCTCCGCCGGCGATGAGCCGCGGGTCAACTCCGGCGAGTTGACCCGGGTTTGACCATGGTTTGAACTCCCCCGTGCGTCACTGATGTGTGGGCCACCCCCTAACATTTTAGTTAGTATTAGCTTAACACTAATTAACCTAGGTTAGTTAGCTAGTTAGTCGCTGACTAGTGGGCCCCGGCCCCACAAACAGTTTAGTTAGAATTAACCTAAGGCTAAATAACTGGGTTAAATAGTTGTGCCACTGACACGCGGGATCCACAGGTCAGGTTTGACCTGGGCGCCCGATTGACCTTCGACGTCACCACGGCGTGGTCTTGACGCCATAATCATTTTCTCGGATTTAGTTTAATTCAGGAAATTCCAGAAAATACCCTAAACTTCAATAAATCATAGAAATTCAACCGTAACTTCGGATTGAAATAATTTATATATGAAAATGATCAGAAAAATATGAAGAATCTGTTTATGCCATGATCATGCATGTTTGAACAAGTTAACCTCACTGAATAGGATGAATCATGATTAGGGTAATTTATGAACTAGCATTTGGAGTTGGAATTTGTTCTTGCTTGAGTTCCACTCCAATTAACCTGGCTAGATATTGCATTAGGTGAATCCAGTTCCTTAACATGATCATGCATCATATATGTGCATTGCATTGATTGTGTTCTTTCTCAGTTGCCGGTGTTTGTCCCCTCCCGGCAGACGATGTATCGACGATGAAATCGATGACACCGATGAAGAACTATATTATCTTGAAGTGCGTGCAAGCAAAACCCCTTGTTCATTCCGATATAATCCCACTCTCTCGCTCCTGCTCTATTTTACTGCATTAGGACAACAACGACTCATGTGTTACTTGCTGCGGTAGCTGAACCCCTTGATCCTTTGCATGACTGTCATTCCACAATAATTAGATGAAACCCACTAGCATGAGTAGGAATTGTTTGAGCCATGTTGTGCCTACTCATCTATGCTTGTTTGTCATGCCTGCTCTTGCTTAGAGTTGAGTCGGGTCGATTCATCGGGAATGAATTGGAATTGTTATGAACATGTCCTATTGTGTGAGAGCTAAGTGTGTGAACACGATTTGGTAAAGGTAGCGGTGAGAGGCCATGTAGGAGTACATGGTGGGTTGTCTCATTGCACCCGTCCTCGAACTGAGTTCTGTGTTTGTGATCCATGAAACAGTTACTACCACGCATTGGGATCCTTAATTGACCCTCTCGGCTTCTTAACCACCCTTGTCCTCGGTCCAGGAGTTGCAAGTAGTTTCGTGTTTGTAGCATTTGGGGCCGCACGCATAGCTGACCTTAGGGGTGGGTTGTGTTGCGGTAGGCACCGTGGTTGTACCGAAAGTGCCCGTTTGGTATCTCGGGAACCCTGCACACATCATTCGGGCTGTATGGGAAACCTCGGCGGACTCCTGCGGATGGAACCCGAGCAGGCGATAAACCTGGACTAGGGACTTGAGTGTTTAGGTAGGCGTGGCCGACACCCACGTTGGGCTTCCACTTGAAGGTTGCCGAGTACATGTCGTAAACGGCGGTAAGTGGTGAGCGTGTGTGAAGAAGTACACCCTGCAGGGTTTAATATGATCTATTGAATAGCCGTGTCCGCGGAAAAGGACTTACGGGTTGCCTATATCAGTTCATAGACAAGTGAAAGTGGATACTCTAAAATCGCAAGATAAGCGTGAGTGCTATGGATGGTGTTCTCGTAGGGAGGCGGGGGCGGGTCCATAGTGGTGTATTGATATGGTGAATATGTGGACTCGTCTGCGCCACCTCAAAAGAGTTACTTGCATCGTAGTTCGGGATAGCCACCGAGTCAAAGCTGGCTTGCTGCGGTCAAACTCCACCACCCCTTTGATAATGATGCATATGTAGTTAGCTCGATGTAAGTCTTGCTGAGTACAATTGTACTCACGTTTGCTTATTTATGTTTTGCGAGAGGCGTCGGTCTCGCTAGTAGTTCCACGTGGACTTGACGTTTAGCTTTTTACCTCAGCTACGATCTTGTGCCCTCGGCGAGATCTGGTAGATAGTCGGGCTTCTCAGCCTTTTTCATTTATAGTTATGCGTACTCGGACATGTTTAGCTTCGCTTGTGCTTTGACTTGTATGCTCTGAGTGTTGGGTCATGAGACCCATGTTTGTAATATCTCGCTCCTCGGAGCCTAATGTATAATATCTGAGTCGTAGAGTTATGTTGTGATGCCATGTTGTATTTACACATATTGAGCATATTGTGTGTATGTTTGAAATGCTTGGTATGTGTGGGATCCGACAAACTAGTTGTTTATCCTTGGCAGCCTCTCATATGGGGAAATGTAGTCTCGTGCTTACGGCGATAGTAGTCCGCTACTGCCCGGTTCACGGAGTCCTGCTAGCCCAGCACTACTGCTTGGACACTTGACTGGCGGCATGTGTTTCACTTCGTTCCTATATACATCCCGGGAAATGTCACGCGGTGTTATTCGAGTCCTGCCTAGCCTGCTACAGCCGAATACGGAGTCCTGCTAGCCAGTGCTACAGCCCGAATATATCGTTGATGACCGACATGCTCGATGTGATTCATGTATGCCTGTCCCCATAGGTTAGCGCCGCTTTGGGTTCACGACTAGCCATGTCGGCCGGGTTCTTTGTCATATGGAAGCTAGCGACACTATCATATCGTGAGCCAAAACGCATAAGCGGTCCCGGGCCATGGTAAGGCGACACCGTGGGAATACCGTCGCGTGAGGCCGCAAAGTGATATGATGTGTTACATGCTAGATCGGTGTGACTTAGGACCGGGGTCCGACAGCGTTGGTATCGAGCCCCGACTGCTCAGAGGATTACCAAGCCAAACTGGTGAAGTTGTGTCTAGAAATGCTTTAGTTATGTAAGGAATTGATTGTGGAAGGAGCGTAAGGCTCTTTTTACTCCTTATACCTCATGGCCTTCTGATCTGAGTCATCCTCTTCTCTTCTACGGGGTTTAAGAACTAGGCTTCTCATCTATCTATCAGGATGACGTGTTACTAATCCATAGACTTATAAGATTGTTGGTTTTAATCCCCAGTTCAGTTCCTACTACTCTGTATGATAACTGTTGATCTCGGAATCTTGTTATGATGTTGTTGAGTGGTTATGCCACCATTTTTGCAGGATGTCTCAAATCTTTTTGAGCAATTACAGCCGTTATGCTGTCCGAGTCATCCCAGGTCTCTAAATAGTCTGATGCACTTGCAAATCCTTTCTTTCTGTTTCCGATGCCCTTTTGGTCAGAATAAGCACACTAACCGGTGAGTTGAGGTATTTTGTTGCCTCGACATATATGTTGGAACTACTATTATGACCCTAGGTGTTTAGGAAGTCACCTAGCAATTTAGCAATGCTTTTGTATCCCTAGTGTGATGATTCGGCCATCATTTTGAAAGCATCCGTGATGCCATTTAGTAGTAGGCATTCTACTCTGGGTTCTTGAACCGAGATTCATCCTACTTCATGTTGTTAGTATTTGCTAGTGCCCTTAGGATATTAGTAACCTTTGCGATAGTCCTCGAGGTCCGTGGTATTTCCTTCTTCCAAATACTACGAACCGTTTATGGCAGAAGTTCCTTGTTAAATCAAAACATCACAATAAGAGTGCTCTTGAGGAGTTCTCCATTCATAATTGTGAATCTGCCAATTCTACCTCTCTGCATGGGTTATCCGGAAGAAATGTTGAGCTTCGTTCGACATACTAATCTGTGCATCCACAACTCAGAAAATTATATGTTCCTTTAAGTTGCCCTCTTTAGTTGTATTCCGACCATCCTCTATCAGTTGATAATCAAGGGTATGCGTACATCGTTTATCGATGCCTATTACCCATATGGTCCGTCAAGCCATTCTATTCCAGAATGACTAGGAGAAACAAACTCCAGTACCTTGTCCATTTCTAGGATTAGGTCAAAGCAGTTGTATTCCGCAGATCAAAGTGCCATCCAGCTTTTGATTCTGTTCTACCCTGAAGTATTGCCATCTTATGTCAAGAATGTCATGGGAATTGCACAACCTCTTAGGAATTCTTGACGCAGTGACACTTCTCGCCATCACTATTCACTCCTCGGTTCCGTGTTGTTGCAACCGGAATGCCGACAAGTGAGTTGTGATGTGTGACATCAGTACTCCGAGCAACTCGTTGCTTGGTAGCTAATGGACAATATCCTCCTTCTTAGCGTGTTGGTTATTAAATCATCATCCTAAGATTGATCGTGCTACCTAGTCCTTATTTCTGGTGCACATTTCGATTGATGAGTTAGGATCTTGTCTAGTCCTCACTCATTTGATCATATCGTCTTGCCCTCAAAAGCAAGATTGTTCTCGAGATTAGTAACATACCGGTGGTTCGTGACTTTCCAAATATCTTCTTGGAAGTGTTACCGGGTTGTTCCACTCGATGTTATGTTGGGCTCGTGATCAAGTTGGTTTCTTGTGAACCACCCTTCTCCAAGAATCTGTGTTGGATACCCCTGAGCTAGTTGGTTAAGCTAGACAACAACTTGGAGAGTTGGAAGATAAAAGCTTGTCCAACCTAGTTCGTTCCAAAGGGATATTCTTGTGTAGTGTGTGTTGAAGAAGGATGATATCTTCATCGATTGGTTCCTGTGATCAGTTGCTGGACCTATTATTCTATCAATTCGTTGACTTGAGTATGGGCCATTGTCAAGTCAAATCAGTACCAACGGTGCTCGTAATGTTGTCTTACTCGTGGTTGACCCCTCGAGCATACACCATTATATCTTTGGTCTGACCAATGCTATCACCGTGTTCACATGATGGTGGAAGTCTGGTGATATGGAAATTCCGATGAGCTATTGTTGAGCCCATCAGCAGTATTTTGTCTCCCCCATGAGTCATGATGAACACCAACCTAGTGTTGGAAACTTGTGTAAGCATTTCTTTGTGTTTCGTTCATAAAGCTTATGCTTGGATGGAAGAAGTGACTTCCTCTAATTCACGTGCATTAGGTGCAAGTTGCCGCCATGAATTTGAGAAAGGTTTGTTTTGTTCCTCTGGAATCATCCCAATTCAGTCATGCATACGTGCGAAGTATTCTGTGGTTCGGAGACTTGCAACCTTCGCTCTACATGTGTCCCTAGCACACCAAGCCACTGATTGATTGTTCAAGGAGAAGAAGTTCCTTCCTAAGAGCTAATCCGGACTTATGTAAGGACTTCGTTATCCGCAATGATGGTTCCCAACCTGAACTCGGTAGTGCCTTGTTGTGAGACTACCATGTGGTCATGCTTGTCTGGGATAACATGTCCACATGTGTTTAGCAGAACCAGCTCATGTTCTGGAGCTTACTACCTTGGTTCATTCCTCGAGAATCTCGCAATACCATCTCGTCGATTGTGTTGCAAACTTTCTTTTCAGACATGCTGAGTCTGAAGTATCCTATTATCAATCGGATCTGAATCTCAGGCAGATATGATGGTTGGAACATTCCAACAGTTGCATTTCGTTCCCAGCTTGCACCGTCCTTGGGCCATCTCACTATAGGCTGTCTTCTTAGTAATTCTTGTCTAGGTTCATCTTCAAAGGTGGACTTACCATGCGTCCCATCCATCTCCGATGATAAGCAAAAATCATCCATTGCGTTGTCTTCAACAAGGTAGTCCACATCATCCATTCTAGTCCGGGTGTACCACTCCTTTGCATTCCACCAAACGATCGTTGTGAATTGCCTTAGGTTGGTATGAAGGGTTTCAATGATCTTTGTATCAAAAGTAATTCTTTTTGCCACTTGAGGGAATAGTTCCTCGCGTCACCTCCCCTGAGGTGCCCCGTTATTGAATCATGGAAATTATTTCCTCGCCACCTTGACACCATCCACCATCTCCCTAAGCGTGGAATTGTTGCCACCAATCAAACCCCATTGTTGTTCTTCCATCCCTCTCGATGCATTTTGTGTCTCAACTCGAGATGTGTCACCGTCTCAGTCCGTGAGTCGATCATGTTTACTTGATCTTCGTGAAGATCGAATCATGTAGGGTTTTTCCCTTCTTTCTGTTGACGTGTCGAGTGAAGACCTCGAAAGCAAGGACGTCAAGACTAAGATGATGGAATGAATCAACATTTTCGAGAAGGGCAATGGATCATGAAGATTGTGATAGTTTGTGACTTCCCTTTTCCTCTTACCTCCGTCTTGAATCTCGGTGAGATTCTTGTTTAGTGGGGTGGTATCACTGACCCAGATCAGCCCTAGAGCTTGCTTGTAACCAGTGGCATTGCATCCATGCATCATGTTTAAATTCATGGAAATTTGAAATGGGGATGACCAAGCCCTAGCACCAAAAACAATTCAAATAGGTTCAACTAAGAAATATTTTTCAATGAACCAAATGGACTTCAAAAATGTTCCTCATATCTGGAAAAATGCTTTAAAACATAACCAGGGGTGATGCACATTTTTCCATGACATTTGGACTTTTGAATTAATTCATATGGTATTTGCATTTGGGCATTTAAATACTATAAAATATTTTAAATGCTCAAATAATCATAAACTGAAATGTTTGTTGTTGGAAATATTCCAAACAGTGACATTGACCAGTTTCATGATTTTTGGAAATGCTACAGCATTTTATTAAAGCCAAATATAATTATAGAAAATAGAAAATGGAAATAAAAGAGAGAGAGAATACCTTACAGCTTACTGCGCAGCCCACAGCCCAGCCTTCTCTTCCCCCCCCTCCTCCTCGCTGGCCCAGTTGGCCCAGCCCACCAACCGCCTCGCTTGATCGTCACCTACCTCTGCGGTTGGCAGAGGAGGGACACTGGCGCCACGCCCGAGCACGCCACGCCTCCTCCTGCTCACCTGCCTCACGAAGGGCCTCAAGCTCCTCCTCGGCGCTGCCTGGACCCCGGCCCCCCTCTCTCTCTCTCGAGGCGCCCTCCTCTCCTCTGCTCCCTCTCTCGCCGGACCCGGCCGCCCGTCGCCGCCCCTCGCTGCCCTCGCGGCCACCGCCACTCCTCGCTCCCCAACTAGCCCACCAGCTCCGCCCTCCATCCTCGCCCTCCCGCCATCACACGCGACCGAGGCCCGAGGCACCGCCCGCGTTTTCCCCTCCTCGGACCGCATGATCGCCGTCGCCCGATTCATCGGCTCGGTGCCTCCCAGGCTCGCGCCGATGCCATCGCCGCACCCGCCGTGAGCTCCTCTGTCGTTTCCCCTCTTCCCGACTCGTTCTCCCCTCTAGCCACCGTTCCCACCGTGACCCGAAACCCGCCGCCCTTTGTGACCGCCGCCGGCGTGCCTCCGGCCACCTAGTGGCCCGGCTATCGTCTCAGCCTTCTCCCCGCTTTGCATAGATCACGAGGTGCCTCTGACGAGCCTCCCGGCCACCGTGGCGTCGACCCGAGCTCGCCCGAGCTCCGGCGACCACCACGGTCGGCGCCGGTGGCGACTCCGCCATCTTAGGCCCAACCGCTGCCACTACTCGGCGGACGGCGCCCGCGTCACATAGACGCCCTCCGCCGGTCATTTGGTCGCGGAGGGAAACCCGCACCCCTCGCCGTCTCTGGCTCCGCGGCGCCGAGCAGCTGGTCAACTCGGCGAGTTGACCGGGTTTGACCATGGTTTGACCTCCCGTGCGTCAGCGATGTGTGGGCCACCCCTAACATTTTAGTTAGTATTAGCTTAACACTAATTAACCTAGGTTAGTTAGCTAGTTAGTCGTGACTAGTGGGCCCGGCCCCACAAGCAGTTTAGTTAGAATTAACCTAAGGCTAAATAAGCTGGGTTAAATAGTTGTGCCATCGACACGCGGGACCCACAGGTCAGGTTTGACCTGGGCGCCCGATTGACCTGCTTGGCGTCACCACGGCGTGGTCTTGACGCCATAATCATTTTACGGATTTAGTTTAATTCAGGAAATTCGAGAAAATGCCCTAAACTTCAATAAATCATAGAAATTCAACCGTAACTCGGATTGAAATAATTTATATATGAAAATGATCAGAAAAATATGAAGAATCTGTTTATGCCATGATCATGCATGTTTGAACAAGTTAACCTCACTGAATAGGATGAATCATGATTAGGGTAATTTATGAACTAGCATTTGGAGTTGGAATTTGTTCTTGCTTGAGTTCCACTCCAATTAACTGGCTAGATATTGCATTAGGTGAATTCAGTTCCTTAACATGATCATGCATCATATATGTGCATTGCATTGATTGTGTTCTTTCTCGATTGCGGTGTTTGTCCCCTCGGTGAGCGATGTATCGACGATGAAATCGATGACACCGATGAAGAACTATATTATCTTGAAGTGCGAGGCAAGCAAAACCCCTTGTTCATTCGATATAATCCCACTCTCTCGCTCCTGCTCTATTTTACTGCATTAGGACAACAACGACTCATGTGTTACTTGCTGCGGTAGCTGAACCCCTTGATCCTTTGCATGACTGTCATTCCACGATAATTAGATGAAACCCACTAGCATGAGTAGGAAATGTTTGAGCCATGTTGTGCCTACTCATCTATGCTTGTTTGCCATGCCTGCTCTTGCTTAGAGTTGAGTCGGGTCTGATTCATCGGGAATGAATTGGAATTGTTATGAACATGTCCTATTGTGTGAGAGCTAAGTGTGTGAACACGATTTGGTAAAGGTAGCGGTGAGAGGCCATGTAGGAGTACATGGTGGGTTGTCTCATTGCAGCCGTCCTCGAGGAACTGAGTTACGTGTTTGTGATCCATGAAACAGTTACTACCACGCATTGGGATCCTTAATTGACCCTCTCGGCTTCTTAACCACCCTTGTCCTTAGTCAGGGAGTTGCAAGTAGTTTACGGTGTTTGTAGCATCTTTGGGGCCGCCGCATAGCGCTGACCTTAGGGGTGGGTTGTGTTGCGGTAGGCACCGTGGCCGGTGTACCGAGTGCCCGTTTGGTATCTCGGGAACCTGCACACATCGTTCGGGGCTGTATGGGAAACCTCGGCGGACTCCTGCGGATGGACCCGAGCAGGCGATAAACCTGGACTAGGGACTTGAGTGTTTAGGTAGGCTGTGGCCGACACCACGTTGGGCTTCCGCTTGAAGGTTGCGAGTACATGTCGTGTAAGCGGCGGTAAGTGGTGAGCGTGTGTGAAGAAGTACACCCTGCGGGGTTTAATATGATCTATTGAATAGCCGTGTCCGCGGAAAAGGACTTACGGGTTGCCTATATCAGTTCATAGACAAGTGAAAGTGGATACTCTAAAATCGCAAGATAAGCGTGAGTGCTATGGATGGCGTTCTCGTAGGGAGGCGGGGCGGGTCCATAGTGGTGTATTGATATGGTGAATATGTGGACTCGTGTGCGCCACCTCAAAAGAGTTACTTGCGATCGTAGTTCGGGATAGCCACCGAGTCAAAGCTGGCTTGCTGCAGTCAAACTCCACCACCCCTTTGATAATGATGCATATGTAGTTAGCTCGATGTAAGTCTTGCTGAGTACAATTGTACTCACGTTTGCTTATTTATGTTTTTGAGAGAGGCGTCGGTCTCGCTAGTAGTTCCACGTGGACTTGATGTTTAGCTTGTTACCTCAGCTACGATCTTGTGCCCTCGGCGAGATCAGTGGATAGTCGGGCTTCTCGGCCTTTTTCATTTATAGTTATGCGTACTCATACATGTTTAGCTTCGCTTGTGCTTTGACTTGTATGCTTTCGAGTGTTGGGTCATGAGACCCATGTTTGTAATATCTCGCTCCTCGGGCCTAATGTATAATATCTGAGTCGTAGAGTTATGTTGTGATGCCATGTTGTATTTACACATATTGAGCATATTGTGTGTATGTTTGAAATGCTTGGTATGTGTGGGATCCGACAAAATAGTTGTTTATCCTCGGCAGCCTCTCATATGGGGAAATGTAGTCTCGTGCTTACGGCGATAGTAGTCCGCTACTGCCCGGTTCATCGGAGTCCTGCTAGCCCAGCACTACTGATTGGACACTTGGTGGCGGCATGTGTTTCGCCGTTCCTATATACATCCCTTCGGGAAATGTCACGCGGTGTTATTGAGTCTGCCTAGCCTGCTACAGCCGGAATACGGAGTCCTGCTAGCCAGTGCTACAGCCCGAATATATCGTTGATGACCGACATGCTCGATGTGATTAATGTATGCCTGTCCCCATAGGTTAGCGCCGCTTTGGGTTCACGACTAGCCATGTCGGCCGGGTTCTTTGTCATATGGAAGCTAGCGACACTATCATATCGTGAGCCAAAAGACGCATAAGCGGTCCGGGCCATGGTAAGGCGACACCCGTGGGAATACCGTGCGTGAGGCCGCAAAGTGATATGATGTGTTACATGCTAGATCGGTGTGACTTAGGACCGGGGTCCTGACAGCAATTTTCTCATTGTCGGAGTAATGGGCCACGGGTAGGCAGACCTGAGCCCCTGGACCTTTCAAAACATTGGGGCAGACTGCGCCCCTCAAGACCCCAAGACGAAGAGCTGCCTTCAGAGAGTCGGTGACAGTCGCCGGCCCCCCTCTAGGCCGAGTCGAGGCGGCCTCGGGACAAGCCGACTCCAAGCCGGCGACCTCCAATGAAGCCGGCTCGAGGAGTCGGCCCGCGACTCAACCACCTCCTGCATGGCGACCACTGGCGGGATGGGATAAAGCCGCCTCGCGGCCCATCCCTGCCCGCTCATAAAGGGCGAGTATAGCCATAGGCGCCCGTCTTGGCGGAGATCTCCGTCGGCGGTAACCTTGTTACACCTGCGGCCTGAAATCAGCCCGAGGCAGATCCTGTACCCACGATGGCTGTCATGTACGACCCGAAGGCGGCGGGCCCTTTGTCGGCGGGAATGCAAAACGGCGAGCGCTAAATCTGGACCCGTTGGGTCGGTCGGCCCCTCCAACGGGCTCCATGAGCCATTAACCAGACAAGATAGGGAATGGCAACAGTGATCTCCCGCCAGGCGGCGGCACTGTTGCCATGATCCCATGACCAAGCTCGCGTCATTAGAAGCACGACTACAGTAATCCGCAGCCGGCAAAACCCGCCCGCGGCGGACAAGGGCTGTCGGCCCCATCTTTGAGCCGTCGGCGAGGCCCACTAGTCGGCGGGGCCCACTAGTCGGCGGGCCCCGAAGTCGGCGGAGAAGGCGGCGACTTAAGAAGGCCAGCGGCGGACCGCACCCAGCGGATTACCATTGTACCCCGGGGTGGCCTATCTAAACCCCGGGGCACCCATGCAAAGGTTGGAACCTAGTAGTTTTAGACACACATAGAAGGAAGAGAAGAGCTAGCCGTGCCCTTCTCCTTCCTCACCCCGAATAGCTCAAGGAGCATCTTGTACTCACTTTGCCATAGTGATCATCACGAGACCACCTTGAGCAGCGGTGAGGGGTGTTATCTCCTCGGAGAGCCACGAAGCTGGGTAAGATTCGCGGCATGCATGTCTTCGCCTCATCCGTTTCGAGGCACGGCGACATTCTACGCCCCTCCATGATAAGCCATCCTTTGGCATATATCGCACCAACCCCGACATTTGGCGCCCATCATGGGGCCAGGTGCACCGTCGTCAGGAGACCTGCTGCGGGCGGGAACCCTCTTCCTCCCTGGCGGCGCAGCCAGCCCGGCACGCAGACGGAGTCTCGCCCGGCCGCTGCATGGCGCTGAGGTCGCTTCTGGAGAGCTGCCTCGTCGAACTTGTCGGCGAGGTTCGCCTCTCAAACAGGCCTGCATCCGGCGCGAGCGCAGGCGGCCCGAAAGCCTCCTCGCGGGCCTCCTCGAGCAGCTCCACGTCGCTGGGGAGCCCGCCGCCGACCTGCAGTCCGTAGGCTCCACCGACCCGATGCTATTCGACTCCGACACCGCGTCGCTCGACGCGTTCCCCACCAATGTGGTGGTCTACAACGAGCCTCTCCCTCGTGCGGAGGCGGCGGAAGCACCGCCGTCGGAGGTGCTGCGTCGCCGATCACAGCGAGCCTTCCGGCGAGGAGCTCGTGACCCTCTCGGCGCGATTACGCAAGACCTGGCCGCCCCCATTCCGGAAGAGCGCCCGATCTTTGGGGCGCTGGAAACACGCCGCCTCCAGCTCCTCGTGGGCGCCGAAGCTGGCAAGCATGAGGCGCTTGTCGGAAGCCTACCAGCGAGATGGATCGCGCCGTGGGCGCTTCGCCCGGCTCGGCCCGGGCCTAACCGCCTAAACGCAGTCCAGCAGCAGCGCGTAGCCATCGCCCGATCTGTTTGGGGCGATCGCCTGTGTAGGCCACGCCGCGGAGAATATCCGCGCCGCCCGAGCGGCGGGCAAACTGGATAACCGGCGAGGCGCCGCTGATAGCGGAGGCGAGTCAGCAGCTCCTCGGCAGCGGCCGCTGCGCAAAACGAAGCCGGCTGCCGCCGCAGGCGCCGCGGCGACAACACGGTGACTTAGCTCCCGCGAGATCAAAACCGAGCGTCTCGGGCGCCGGTAGCAGCGTCAGCGGAAGAAAAAACAAGATCCGGCTGTCGGCAATAGCGGACTCACATCTCCATCGGTAGCGCGAAGCGGCCGCCCGAGAGAAGTGGGCGGCGGGGCGACTATCTGCCTCCTCCTCCCGTGAAAAGCGAGTCTCCCGCCACCGTCGAGCATCCGACTCTCGGCGACCGCCTTGACGCCGAGAGAAGTCGAGCGACACCCGCCACGGATCGGCGACTCCACCGATCCTGGCGCTGGAAGAAGAAGGCGTGTTGGGCCCGCCTGTTTCGGACCTAGCATCCGAGGCGAGCCCTTCCCGGAGGATTCACACTCCCCGAGACCGCCCAAATACGGCTCCACGAAGCGGAGGGCTGGCTGGTGGACTACTCCCGGCCGTCGGCATAATGACGGCAACAAAGCGGCGTTGCCGTAAGTATGTTCCCCTCATGCTCTAGGGCACGACCGGACATGGTTGAACAGCTTGAAGCCCCGCAGCATCAACAGCTGGGTCGACTTCACGAGGCCTTCGTCCGCAACTTCACGAAGCGCGTACAAGCGACCTCCCAAGCCTCGTCGGCTGTCCTTGTGCATGCAAGGCCCCAGCGAGTCTACTCGCGACTACCTCCGCAGCTGGGCGAGCTCCGGAACTCATGCGAAGAGTGCATGAGGTGCAAGCAATCGAGTACTTCACCGCCGGGTGCGAGAAGGCACCCTCCTCAAGCACAAGCTCCTGCGGCGGCGGGAGACCCTCGACGAGCTGCTGATCATAGCGGAACAAGTGCGCCACAGCCGACTCCTCCATGAAGTCGGAGATCGAAGTCAGTCTGTTGGCAAGGTTGCTCCTCATGCTCCCGAACTCCGGTGGCGGCGCTTGATCGGCGGCAACAACAGAATGATCCTGGCGCAAGGCCCGCGGCCGGCTTCCAACAGCCGGCGGTGGTAACGATCGAACCAGCAGCGGAAGGGCAGCCTCACCATAGCGGCGAAAAGCGGCAAGTCCAACAGGTTGCCAGCCTTCTCTTACAAGCAGACTACGGGCCGGAAACTGCAAGTTCCACGGCGGCCTGGCCGTCAAATCACACCACCGGAAGTGCCAGCGGCTCACCGGGATCGCCAAGGAGGCGGCCTTGCCCTCCTCGCTTTCTTTGGGCGCCGCCTCCACCACCGCTCGGCGGCCGGCGGTCAGGCCAGTCGGCGCAGTACAAGATGACTACCCAGAAGAGCATGGTGCCTATGTAGTGTTTACCGGTGTTCGCGGCCAGCAGCTCCGCTGGGCTTCCGGCCGAATGCGGCCAGCGGTCAGATCCAGCCACTGGATACCACGCCAGCGAACTCCAGGGCTCGGCGAGCTCCGGCCGAGCGCGAGAACCTTTCAAGCCTCAAGGCGGCCAGCCGCGACCTCCGGCCGGTCGGCGGTCCGGTGGGAATCGTAGAACCGGCATATCCGGCCCGAGCAGCGATCGCACAGGCACGACCACGGCGAAGATGGCGCAGCATCCGATGGGCCGGCCGCAGACGAGCTTCAATGCTCAGGAGCTGCTCGTCAATGGTCCGGGGGGCGTTGGCTGCGATCTCAGCACCACCCGCCCACCGCGCCTCACGCTCAGCCTCGATGGCCTGATTGGCCGGCTGCGTGTGACCGGGGAAGAAATCGCCAGAAGAAGAAGAAGAAAGTCAGAAAAACAGGAGTCGGCTTGACCCATAGTCGGCAACCCAAAAGAAAAAGTTAAAGCAAACTCACCATCAGCGATATCTTGATTTACGTGGAAGCCGGAGGTCAGTGGCGCTTCACTGTCGGTCGGCGGGCCTTCGCTCTCAAATTTGGCAGGAGGCGGCCTCTTTCTTCTCCGCCTCGGCTGCGCCGCCTTGAGCAACTCCTCTGCTCCGCCAGCTGCGTAGCCAGCAGGTCACGCTCTGCGGCGAGCTTGCCGCACTCCTCCTTGGCGCGCACAGCGGTCTCGGCCGTACCCAGCTGCCCCCAAAGAGCGGCGTTGGACTCTGAAGAATAAAAAGAAGAAAGACGCGAAGTCGTCAGCTAAGAAGGTCGCCAGGAAGATCCGGCCCGACTACGCAGCAGTCGGCCCGAATCTTGGGGACTACAGCCAGCAGTGCGCCGGCGCTTGAAGAAAAACTCACCTCGGCTCCTCGCCAAGTCAGCAGCCCGCTTGCTCAGCTCCTCAACGTTGCGGTTGAAGGCAGTAGCGTGGAGGTTGTGATACTCCTGCGACAAGAATTCCGGACGGTAAAAACTTGGAAGTAAGCAAATAGAGTTCGAGCCGCTGCTTTCGGAGCGGCCCGAAACTCGAGGACTACACCAGTGGGTGCTTGTTGGCGCTTACGAAGAAAAACAAGAAAAAGTTGAAAAAAAACATACCCGCCGACGGATCGCGATGCAGTGCGCCTTGGAAAGATCGGATGGCGTCGCCTTCAGCCCGCAGCCGCTGGGCGTCGAGGCGCCGTGTTCAGCGGGCCGTGTCGCCTCCTCGCACCCACCCAGCAGGCGTGGCGCTTATCGCCTCGGCGTCGAGATGGCGAGCTGGCGCGCCCGGTCTCAAAGCCTGGCGCCAAAATCGCCTTCTCAAAAGGCGTCGTCGCTGGCGGCGACTTGAAGAAATAGCTGCGCCACGGCCTCGTCGTCGGTCGGCAACCAGGCCGGGTTCGCGGCTGCTTGCCTCGCGATCTCGGACTGCGGTGGAGAGCAGCGGAGGTGGCGGCGGCGCGCTCGGTGGGGAGACCTCACGCCTTCCCTCCCTGCGGCAGGGGACCTCACCGCCGACTCCCTCCGACTGCCCGTGAACTCCGGCGGCGGTGGCGCGAGCTGCGGGGTGGCGAGCAGCGCCCGCCCAGGCCGCGGCCTCCTCGGCTCGCCTCTTGGCTGCAGCGGCGGCTTCGACCGCCTTCTCAGTCTCCGCCTTCTCCAGACGGGCGGCCTCCTCCTCGTCGCGCTTCTCCTGCGCATTCCACTCCGTTGCCTCCCGGAGGGCGGCCGCATGGTCAACCCACCGACTATTGGCGGACGTCTCCATCAACCCCACGACGGAGGCGGCGGCGACCCTCTCCAAGGTGCGGGGAGCCCTGATGAGAAAAAAGACATGAGAAGACTCGGACAAGATGGACCAGAAGAAAACAAGACAGAATAAAAAATACTTACGCGGAGACCAGCGGTGGCTTCTTCACTTCCTTGCGGAAGCGGTTAGCCTTCGCGACCGCCTCTTCACGCTGAGTCGCGGCGGCCGCTCCCCTGAATTTCTTGGCCCAGCCGCCTGGCAGACTCGGCCCGGCCCGGAGCTTCTTCGCGCCGCCTCGACCACCCAAGGCGGCGGAGGAGCTCGCGCCTGGATGGCCGGCTTTCTGCTGGCGGCGGGGGATGACTTCCTTCTCGCCGTCGTCGTCAGGCCAATCGGCAAAGGTGGCCGAAGGCCTGAAGTCGTTAGCCTCCATCGCCGCCACGCCCAAGTAGGGGTCGTCGGCGTCGCTCTCCGCCCGGTCGGGGACGAATTCACGAGCCAGCCCCGCGGCGCCGGCCGAAGGCGGCATGAGGGGATTCTGAGTCGGAGAAAACCAAGGAAAATTAGAGCCGGATTCGGCTGAAGAAAAAAGAGAAGCAGAGATGACTTACCAATGGCGGTGGGTGGGCGGCGGTATGGCTCCTTGCCGAACTGCCATTCCTCCGTGAGGCGCGATTCGCCAAGAAGTTCACCGTGTCCACCACCTCGCGTGGGGCATGTCTTTGGAGCACAGCCGGTGGGGTCTGGCTGCCGCTCATCGGCGAGATCAGATGAGGTCGGCCTTGAAGAGGAGAACTTCGGCGCGCCCGAAGGCTGACTAGCAAGTCTGCCCGGTCAGGCCCTCCATTGCGTCATCACGCGAACCCACGCGACAGCGGTGTTACTGCTTGAGAGTCAGCGTCCGGGCCCTATAGGACCAGCTGGAGGTCGGCCCGCCAACTTCGCCCGCCCGTAAAGGCGGCAAGTTGACCCGATCGCTGGGGCGGCGTTCTTGGCGATAAGTATATGCGCTGCCACATCTTCACCGACTTGATGAGGGAGATGGCAGGAAAAGGGTTCTCAGGCACCGGCTGTCACAGCCCCAGATCAGCCCTAGAGCTTGCTTGTAACTAGTAGCATTGCATCCATGCATCATGTTTAATTTCCATGAAATTTGAAATGGGGATGGTCAAGCCCTAGCACTAAAGCAATTCACATAGGTTCAAATTCAAAATATTTTCAAAGAACCCAAATTGGTTTGCAAAAATGTTCATGATTAATGGAAAAGGGTGAAACCCATATCCAGAGATGATGGATATTTTTCCGAGGCATTTTTGGATTTTTTTGAATAAACCATATTGTATTTGAATTGGGGCATTCAAATACTATTAATATTTTAAATGCTCAACAATTCTGAAAAATAGTTAAGGGCCTCTGTAATAATTCAGTTAATGCCCACAATTATTTTCAGGATTTATTTAAATAGTTTAGTATTTTACTAAACTAAAACAAAACAGAAAATAGAAAATGGAAATAAAAAAGAGAGAGAAGGACTACAGGCGCTTACGGCAGCCCACCTACAGCGTCGAACCGGCCCAGCCTTCCCCCCTCTCTCTCGCTCGCTGGCCCGATTGGTGGCCCAGCCCACCAACCGCCACGCCGCTCGTCGCCTACCTCTGCCGATGGCGGAGGAGGTTTCTGGAGACCAGCTTGGCTCGCCACCTCCTCCCTCCCAGCCTGCTGGCTCCCCTCGGCCTTGGGAGGCGCCACGCGCCTCCCGAACCCCTCGTCCTCTTTCCTCTCTCCTGGACCCCATTTCCTCCTCTGCTTCCCTCCTGCCTGCCACCCAAGCGGCCCGTCGCCACCATCGCCGTTCGCCCGCTGACCACCGCCTCTCCCTTGCTTCCCGACTAGCCCCCAAGCCCGCCCTCCATCCTCGCCCTCCTCACCGAGCCTCCCGGCCGGGCGCCCGGCGCCGCCCGCCGTTTTCCCCTTCTCGGACCCGCCCGATCGCCGCCGTCGAATTAAATGCGGCCGGTGCCTCCACAGGCTTCGCTGATGCCATCGCCGCACCGCCGTGAGCTCCTCTGTCGTTTCCCCTCTTCCCGACTCGTTCTCCTCCTCTAGCCACCGTTCCCCTGCGGCCGAAGCTCACTTGCGCCGTGCCTCGTCGCCGGCGTGGCTAGAGCCCCAATGGCTCGAAGCCAACCCCACCTCTGGGCTCACTGCAGCACCGAGGAACCCGCAGCGCCCTCCGTTTCCCCTCTAGTGCGCGCAGCCTCGAGCCGAGCTGCGCCCGAACTCGGCGGCCGCATAGGTCGCCGCCCGGCGTCGATTCCGACCGCCCGAGCTCAAACCACTCCACCAGAGCCTCGGCTCATCCCAGCTCCACGTAGATACCCTCGCGACCCTTTTGGTGGCGGGCAGCAAAAGCCACTCCCGCCGCCAGCGTCGCTCGCCCGGCGGTTAAGCGCCGACAGCCGACCTTGACCATGACCGGGAGGGCCTGGTTGACTCTCTGAGTCAATGGCGGTGGGGCCCATACTGTTTAATAATTAGGTTTAGTTTTAATTAAAATCTAATTAAGCTAATTACTCGACACGTGGGACCCACTGCCAATTTGACCTGGACCGCCCAGTTGACTTGCTGACGTCACGCCTCGTCATCTTGGCGCAATAATGATTTCTGGAATTATTTTAATTCAGGAAATTCGAGAAAATACCCTAAACTTCAATAAATCATAGAAATTCAACCGTAACTCGGATGGAAATAATTTATATATGAAAATGATCAGAAAAATATGAAGAATCTGTTTATGGCATTTTCATGCATGTTTGAACAAGTTAACCTCACTGAATAGAATGAATCATGATTAGGGTAATCTATGAACTAGCATTTGGAGTTGGAATTTGTTCTTGCTTGAGTTCCACTCCAATTAACTGGCTAGATATTGCATTAGATGAATTCAGTTCCTTAACATGATCATGCATCATATATGTGCATTGCATTGATTGTGTTCTTTCTCGATTGCGGTGTTTGTTCCCTCCGGTGAGCGATGTCTGAAGCGATGAGTCGATGACACCGATGAAGAACTATATTATCTTGAAGTGCCGGGCAAGCAAAACCCCTTGTTCATTCGATATAATCCCACTCTCTCGCTCCTGCTCTATTTTACTGCGTTAGGACAACAACGACTCATGTGTTACTTGCTGCGGTAGCTGAACCCCTTGATCCTTTGCATGACTGTCATTCCACGATAATTAGATGAAACCCACTAGCATGAGTAGGAATTGTTTGAGCCATGTTGTGCCTACTCATCTATGCTTGTTTGTCATGCACTGCTCTTGCTTAGAGTTGAGTCGGGTCTGATTCATCGGGAATGAATTGGAGTTGTTATGAACATGTCCTATTGTGTGAGAGCTAAGTGTGTGAACACGATTTGGTAAAGGTAGCGGTGAGAGGCCATGTAGGAGTACATGGTGGGTTGTCTCATTGCAGCCGTCCTCGAGGAACTGAGTTACGTGTTTGTGATCCATGATCTGATTACTACCACGCATTGGGCCCGAAACCAATGGACCCTCTCGGCTTCTTAACCATCCTTGTTCTCTGTCCGGGAGTTGAAACTAGTTTACGGTGTTTGTAGGATATGTGTTGGAGGCCGTGCGTGGCGCTGACCCTAGGGGTGGGCTGTGATCGGTAGATACACGTGGCCGGTGTACAGAGTGCCCGTTTGGTATCTCGGGAACCCTGCACACATCGTTCGGGGCTGTATGGGAAACCTCGGCGGACTCCTGCGGATGGAACCGAATAGGCGATAAACCTGGACTAGGGACTTGAGTGTTTAGGTAGGCCGTGGCCGACACCACGTTGGGCTTCCGCTTGAAGGTTGCAGTACATGTCGTATGCGGCGGTAAGTGGTGAGCGTGTGTGAAGAAGTACACCCTGCGGGGTTTAATATGATCTATTGAATAGCCGTGTCGCGGAAAAGGACTTACGGGTTGCCTATATCAGTTCATAGACAAGTGAAAGTGGATACTCTAAAATCGCAAGATAAGCGTGAGTGCTATGGATGGCGTTCTCGTAGGAAGACATGATCGGGTCCATAGTGGTGTATTGCCATGGTGAATATGTGGACTCGTGTGTGCCACCTCAAAAGAGTTACTTGTAGTCGTAGTTCAGGATAGCCACGAGTCAAAGCTGGCTTGCTGCGGTCAAACTCCACCACCCCTTTGATAATGATGCATATGTAGTTAGTTACGATGTAAGTCTTGCTGAGTACAATTGTACTCACGTTTGCTTATTTTATGTTTTGCGAGAGGCGTCGGTCTCGCTAGTAGTTCGCTTGGACTTGACGTTTAGCTTGTTACCTCAGCTACGATCTTGTGCCCTCGGCGAGATCTGGTAGATAGTCGGGCTTCTCAGCCTTTTTCATTTATAGTTATGCGTACTCGAGACATGTTTAGCTTCGCTTGTGCTTTGACTTGTATGCTCGAGTGTTGGGTCATGAGACCCATGTTTGTAATATCTCGCTCTTGAGCCTAATGAATAATATCTGAGTCGTAGAGTTATGTTGTGATGCCACGTCGTATTTACATATTGAGCATATTGTGTGTATGTTTGAAATGCTTGGTATGTGTGGGATCCGACAAACTAGTTGTTTATCCTTGGCAGCCTCTCATATGGGGAAATGTAGTCTCGTGATTACGGCGATAGTAGTCGCTTCTGGCCGGTTCACGAGTCCTGCTAGCCCAGCACTCTGCTTGGACACTTGATTGGCGGCATGTGTTTCACCGTTCCTATATACATCCCCTCGGGAAATGTCACGCGGTGTTATTGAGTCTGCCTAGCTTGCTACAGCCGGGATACGAGTCCTATTAGCCAGTGCTATAGCCGAATATATCGTTGATGACCGACATGCTCGATGTGATTCATGTATGCCTATCCCCATAGGTTAGCGCCGCTTTGGGTTCACAACTAGCCATGTCGGCCGGGTTCTTTGTCATATGGATGCTAGCGACACTATCATATCGTGAGCCAAAAGGCATAAGCGGTCCGGGCCATGGTAAAGCGACACCGTGGGAATACCGTGCGTGAGGCGCAAAGTGATATGATGTGTTACATGCTAGATCGGTGTGACTTAGGATCGGGGTCTGACAGCGTTGGTATCGAGCTTTGTTGCTGTAGGATTACCAAGCCAAACTGGTGAAGTTGAGTCTAGAAATGCTTTAGCTATGTAAGGAATTGATTGTGGAAGGAGCGTAAGGCTCTTTTTACTCCTTATACCTCATGGCCTTCTGATCTGAGTCATCCTCTTCTCTTCTACGGGGTTAAGAACTAGGCTTCTCGTCTATCTATCAGGATGACGTGTTACTAATCCATAGACATTTAAGATTGTTGGTTTTAATCCCCAGTTCAGTTCCTACTATTTCTGAATGATAACTGTTGATCTCAGAATCTTGTGATGATGTTGTTGAGTGGTTATGCCACCATTTTTGCAGGATGTCTCAAATCATTTTGAGCATTTACAGCCGTTATGCTGTCCGAGTCATCCCAGGTCTCTAAATAGTCTGATGCATTTGCAAATTCTTTCCTTCCGTTCCCGATGACCTTTTGGGTCAGAATAAGCACACTAATCGGTGAGTTGAGGTATTTTGTTACCTCGACATATATGTTGGAACTATTATTATGACCCTAGATGTTTAGGAAGTCACCTAGCGATTTAGCAATGCTTTTGTATCCCCAGTGTGATGATTCTGGCCATCACTTTCGAAAGCATCCCGTGATGCCATTTAGTAGTAGGTATTCTACTCCTGGGTTTCTGAACCCAAGATTCATCCTACTTCATGTTGTTAGTATTTGCTAGTGCCGTTAGGATATTAGTAACCTTTGCACTAGTCCTCGAGATCCGTGGTATTTCCTTCTTCCAAATACTACGAACCGCTTATGCCAGAAGTTCCTTGTTGAACCAAAAGATCACAATAAGAGTGCTCTTGAGGAGTTCTCCCTTCATAATTGTGAATCTGCCAATTCTACCTTTCTGCATGGGTTATCCGGAAGAAATGTTGAGCTTGCTCGATATACTAATCCATGCATCCACAACTCAGGAAATTATATGTTCCTCTGAGTTGCTCTCTTCAATTGTATTCCGACCTTCGTCTATCAATTGATAGTCAGGAGTAGGCGTGCACTCGTCATCAATGCATTTTATCCTTGTGGTCCGTCAAGCCATTCTATTCCGGAATGACTAGGAGAAACAAACTCCAGTACCTCATCCATTTCTAGGATTGGGTCAAAGTAGTTGTATCCATGAGATCAAAATGCCAATTCAGCTTTTGATTCTGTTCTACCACAAGTATTGCCATCTTATGTCAAGAATGTCATGGGAATTGCACAACCTCAAGGAATTCTGATGCGGTGATACTTCTCACCATCATCATTCAATCCTCGGTTCCGTGTTGTCGTAACGGAATGCCAACAAGTGAACTGTGATGTGTGAAATCGATACTCTCGGCAACCTCGTTGTTTGGTGGTGAATGGACAATATTCTCATTCTTAGCGTGTTGGTTATTAAATCATCATTCTAAGATAGATCGTGCTACCTAGTCTTTATTTCTGGTGCACACCTCGATTGATGAGTTAGGATCTTGTCAAGTCCTCACTCATTTGATAATATCGTCTTGCCCTCAAAAGCAAGATTGCTCTCGAGCTTAGTAACATACCGGTGGTTCGTGACTTTCCAAATATCCTCTTGGAAGTGTTACCGGGTTGTTCCCTGACTGTTATGTTGAGCCCGTGATCAAGTCGGTTTCTTGTGAACCACCCTTTCTCCAAGAATCTGTGTTGGATACCCCTGAGCTAGTTGGTTAAGCCAAACAACAACTTGGAGAGTTGGAAGATAAAAGCTTGCCTAACTTAGATTCGATCCAAGGGATATTCTTGTGTAGTGTGTGTTGAAGAAAGATGATATCTTCATCGATTGGTCCTGTGATCGATTGCGGATCTATTGTCATATCAACCCTTTGGTGGAGTGTGGGCAATCGTCAAGTCAAATCAGAACCAACGATATGCGTGATGTTGTCTTACTCGTGGTTGATTCATGAGCATACACCATTACATCTTTGGTCTGACCAATGCTATCAACGTGTTCACATGATGGTGGAAGTCCAGTGATATGAAAATTCCGATGAGTTGCTGTTGAGCCCATCAGTAGCATTTTGTCTCCCCCATGAGTCATGTTGAACATCAACCTGGTGTTGGAAACTTGTGTAAGCATTTCTTCGTGTTTCGTTCATGAAGCATATGTTTGGATGAAAGTAGTGACTTCCTCTAATTCATGTGCATCTGATGTAAGTTGCCGCCATGAATTTGAGAAAGGTTTGTTTTGTTTCCTCTGGAATCATCCCAAGCCAGTCATGCATGTGCGAAGTATTCTATGGTTTGATAGACTGATCATCTTCATTCCGTATGTATTCCTAGCACACCAAGCCACTGATTGATTTGTTCAAGGAAAAGGAGTTCTTTCATAAGAGCTAATCATGACTTATGTTAAGACTTCGATATCCTCGATGATGGTTCCCCCACCCGAACTCAGTAGTGTTTTATTATAAGACTACCATGTGGTCATGCTTGTCTAGGACAACGTGTTCACATGTTTGTAGCAAAACCAGCTCATGTTTTGGAGCTTGCTATCGTAGTTCATATCCGAGAATCTCATAGCGCCATCTCGTCGAATTGTGTTGCAACCCTTCCTTTTCAGACATGATGAGTCTGAAATATCCTAACACCAACCAGATCTGAATCTCAGGCAGATATGATGGTTGGAACATTCGAACAATTGCATCTCGTTCCCAGCTTGCACCGTCCTTGTGCCATTTCACTATGGGCTGCCTTCTTAGTAATTCTTGTCTAGGATCATCTTCAAAAGTGGACTTACCATGGGTCCCATCCATCTCCGATGATAAGCAAAATCATCCATTCGTTGTCTTCAACAAGGTAGTCTACATCATCCATTCTAGTCCGAGTGTACCATTCCCTTGCACTCCGCCAAATGATCGTTGTGAATTGCCTTAGGCTGGTATAAAGAGTTTCAATGATCTCTATATCAAAAGTAATTCTTTTTGCCACTTAAGAGAATAGCTCTTTGCGTCACCTTTTTTCGAGGTGCCCCGTTACGGGATCATGGTAAATATTTTCCCGCCACCTTGACACCATCCACCATCTTTCTAAGCGTGGAATTGTTGCCATCAATCAAACCCCGTTGTTGTTCCTCCATCCCTCTCGATGTATTTTGTGCCCCAACTCGAGATGTGTCACCGCCTCGATCCGTGAGTCGATCATGTTTACTTGATCTTCGTGAAGATCAAATCATGTAAGGTTTCCCCTTTCTTTACATTGTCGCGTCGGGTGAAGATCTCGAAGGCGTCAAGACCAAGATAATGGAATGAATCAACATCTTGAGAAAGGCAATTGGATCATGAAGATTGTGATAGTTCGTGACTTCCCTTTTCCTCTTACCTCCGTCTTGAATCTCGGTGAGATTCTTGTTTAGTGAGGTGAGTATCACAGACCCAGATCAGCCCTAGAGCTTGCTTGTAACTAGTAGCATTGCATCCATGCATCATGTTTAATTTCCATGAAATTTGAAATGGGGATGGTCAAGCCCTAACACTAAAGCAATTCACATAGGTTCAAATTCAAAATATTTTCAAAGAACCCAAATTGGTTTGCAAAAATGTTCATGATTAATGGAAAAGGTGAAACCCATATCCAGAGATGATGGATATTTTCCAAGGCATTTTGGATTTTTGAATAAACCATATTGTATTTGAATTGGGGCATTCAAATACTATTAATATTTTAAATGCTCAACAATTCTGAAAAATAGTTAAGGGCCTCTGTAATAATTCAGTTAATGCCCACAATTATTTTCAGGATTTATTTAAATAGTTTAGTATTTTACTAAACTAAAACAAAACAGAAAATAGAAAATGGAAATAAAGAGAGAAAAGGACTACAGGCGCTTACGGCAGCCCACCTACAGCGTCAGAACCGGCCCAGCCTTCCCCCCTCTCTCTCGCTCGCTGGCCCGATTGGTGGCCCAGCCCACCAACCGCCACGCCGCTCGTCGCCTACCTCTGCCCGATGGCGAGAGGAGGGTTTCTGGCGCTTGCGCCGAGCTTCGCCACCTCCTCCCTCCCAGCCTGCAGCTCCCCTCGGCCTTGGGAGGCGCCACCGCCTCCCGAACCCCTCGTCCTCTTTCCTCTCTCCTGGACCCCATTTCCTCCTCTGCTTCCCTCCTGCACGCACCACCAGCGGCCCGTCGCCACCATCGCCGTTCGCCCATGACCACCGCCTCTCCTTGCTTCCCGACTAGCCCCAAGCCCGCCCTCCACCTCGCCCTCCTCACCCGAGCCTCCCAGCCTTGGGCGCCCAGGCGCCGCCCGCCGTTTTCCCTTCTTGGACCCACCGATCGCCGCCCGTCAGATTCGTCGGCCGGTGCCTCCCAGCTTCGCCGATGCCATCGCCCGCACCGCCGTGAGCTCCTCTGTCGTTTCCCCTCTTCCCGACTCGTTCTCCTCCTCTAGCCACCGTTCCCCTTCTGGCGGCTTCGCCGCCGCCGTGCCTCGTCGCCCGGCGTGGCTAGAAGCCCCAATGGCTCAAGCCAACCCCACCTCTGGGCTCACCGCAGCACCAGGAACCATAGCGCCCTCCGTTTCCCCTCTAGTGCGCCGCAGCCTCGAGCCCAGGCTCGCCCGAGCTCCGGCGGCCGCATAAGTCGCGCCCGGCGTCGATTCCGACCGCCCGAGCTCAAACCACTCCACCAAGAGCCTCGGCTCATCCCGGCTCCACGTAGATACCCTCCGCGACCCTTTTGGTGGCGGGCAGCAAAAGCTCACTCCCGCCGCCGCGTCGCTGCTCGCCCGGCGGTTAAGCGCCGACAGCCGACCTTGACCTTGACGGGAGGGCCTGGTTGACTCTCTGAGTCAATGACAGGTGGGGCCCAGCCCTGTTTAATAATTAGGTTTAGTTTTAATTAAAATCTAATTAAGCTAATTACTCTAACACGTGGGACCCACTGCCAGTTTGACCTGGACCGCCCCAGTTGACTTGCTGACGTCACGCCCTGTCATCTTGGCTTAATAATGATTTCTGGAATTATTTTAATTCAGGAAATTCGAGAAAATACCCTAAACTTCAATAAATCATAGAAATTCAACCGTAACTCGGATGGAAATAATTTATATATGAAAAATGATCAAAAAAATATGAAGAATCTGTTTATGGCATTTTCATGCATGTTTGAACAAGTTAACCTCACTGAATAGAATGAATCATGATTAGGGTAATCTATGAACTAGCATTTGGAGTTGGAATTTGTTCTTGCTTGAGTTCCACTCCAATTAACTTGGCTAGATATTGCATTAGATGAATTCAGTTCCTTAACATGATCATGCATCATATATGTGCATTGCATTGATTGTGTTGTTTCTCGATTGCGGTGTTTGTTCCCTCCGGTGAGCGATGTACCGACGATGAGTCGATGACACCGATGAAGAACTATATTATCTTGAAGTGCCGGGCAAGCAAAACCCCTTGTTCATTCGATATAATCCCACTCTCTCGCTCCTGCTCTATTTTACTGCATTAGGACAACAACGACTCATGTGTTACTTGCTGCGGTAGCTGAACCCCTTGATCCTTTGCATGACTGTCATTCCACGATAATTAGATGAAACCCACTAGCATGAGTAGGAATTGTTTGAGCCATGTTGTGCCTACTCATCTATGCTTGTTTGTCATGCACTGCTCTTGCTTAGAGTTGAGTCGGGTGCGATTCATCGGGAATGAATTGGAATTGTTATGAACATGTCCTATTGTGTGAGAGCTAAGTGTGTGAACACGATTTGGTAAAGGTAGCGGTGAGAGGCCATGTAGGAGTACATGGTGGGTTGTCTCATTGCAGCCGTCCTCGGGAACTGAGTTACGTGTTTGTGATCCATGATCTGATTACTACCACGCATTGGGCCCGAAACCAATGGACCCTCTAAACTTCTTAACCATCCTTGTTCTCTGTCCGGGAGTTTCAACTAGTTTACGGTGTTTGTAGGATATGTGTTGGAGGCCGTGCGTGGCGCTGACCCTAGGGGTGGGCTATGATGCGGTAGATACACCGTGGCCGGTGTACCGAGTGCCGTTTGGTATCTCGGGAACCCTGCACACATCGTTCGGGGCTGTATGGGAAACCTCGGCGGACTCCTGCGGATGGAACCGAATAGGCGATAAACCTGGACTAGGGACTTGAGTGTTTAGGTAGGCCGTGGCCGACACCCGTTGGGCTTCCGCAGCGGTTGCCGAGTACATGTCGTGTAAGCGGCGGTAAGTGGTGAGCGTGTGAAGAAGTACACCCTGCGGGGTTTAATATGATCTATTGAATAGCCGTGTCATGAAAAGGACTTACAGGTTGCCTATATCAGTTCATAGACAAGTGAAAGTGGATACTCTAAAATCGCAAGATAAGCGTGAGTGCTATGGATGGCGTTCTCGTGGGAAGGCGGGATCGGGTCCATAGTGGTGTATTGCCATGGTGAATATGTGGACTCGTGTGTGCCACCTCAAAAGAGTTACTTGTAGTCGTAGTTCGGGATAGCCACGAGTCAAAGCTGGCTTGCTGCGGTCAAACTCCACCACCCCTTTGATAATGATGCATATGTAGTTAGTTACGATGTAAGTCTTGCTGAGTACAATTGTACTCACGTTTGCTTATTTATGTTTTGCGAGAGGCGTCGGTCTCGCTAGTAGTTCGCTTGGACTTGACGTTTAGCTTGTTACCTCAGCTACGATCTTGTGCCCTCGGCGAGGATCGGTAGATAGTCGGGCTTCTCAGCCTTTTCATTTATAGTTATGCGTACTCGGACATGTTTAGCTTCGCTTGTGATTTGACTTGTATGCTCGAGTGTTGGGTCATGAGACCCATGTTTGTAATATCTCGCTCTTGGAGCCTAATGAATAATATCTGAGTCGTAGAGTTATGTTGTGATGCCACGTCGTATTTACACATATTGAGCATATTGTGTGTATGTTTGAAATGCTTGGTATGTGTGGGATCCGACAAACTAGTTGTTTATCCTTGGCAGCCTCTCATATGGGAAATGTAGTCTCGTGATTACGGCGATAGTAGTCCGCTTCTGCCGGTTCACGAGTCACCTAGCCTTGACACTCTGCTTGGACACTTGACTGGCGGCATGTGTTTCGCCGTTCCTATATACATCCCCTCGGGAAATGTCACGCGGTGTTATTAGTCTGCCTAGCTGCTACAGCCGGGATACGGAGTCTGTTAGCCAGTGCTACAGCCCTAATATATCGTTGATGACCGACATGCTCGATGTGATTCATGTATGCCTGTCCCCATAGGTTAAGCGCCGCTTTGGGTTCACAACTAGCCATGTCAGCCGGGTTCTTTGTCATATGGATGCTAGCGACACTATCATATCGTGAGCCAAAAGCATAAGCGGTCCGGGCCATGGTAAAGCGACACCGTGGGAATACCGTGCGTGAGGCGCAAAGTGATATGATGTGTTACATGCTAGATCGGTGTGACTTAGGATCGGGGTCGACACGGCCTCCTCTTGGCGATGAGCGTGCCGCCTGAGCCCGGACTTTGGCGATGTGGGTCGAGCTTGGCTTGGAAGAATTCCCCCCACAGCTCGATGGTGGGGAGAACTCCGAGAAAGCTTTCGCATAAGGATGCGAAGGAGGCCAGTAGCACCACCGTGTTGGGGGTGAGGTGGTGCGGTTGGAGCCCGAAGAACTCCAAGAACGCGCGGAAGAAGCCGCTCACCGGCAGCCCTAGCCCGCGCATGAGGTGCGAGCGAAAAATGACCCGCTCGCCCTCCTCCGGCGCCGGCGTGGTTTCGCCCTCCGGCGCGGCGCTGGTCCGCACTAGGTGGCTGCCGGGGATGCGGCGCGTTTGACGAAGAAATTCGATGATGTCGTCGTCGATGATCGAGCCGTCCCACATGCGGGCCAGCGGTGGGGCTGGCGGCGGATGAGAGCTCATCTCCATGGCCTTGGCGAGTTGGCGCAGCGGAGCGAGGAAAAAGCGAGTTGGCGCAGCGGGCGAGGAAGAAACGAGGCGAGGAGCAAGAGGAGGCGGGGAAGAGAGAGTGCGCGTGCGTCGCCGCCTTCCCTCCCCGCCTACTTATAAGGCGCCCGAGCTGCGGCCGAGGCGGCGTGGGATGCTTGCGCCCATGTCCCCCGCCCCACGATTTAACCCACGATATTCTGCGCGCGATAACGGTGTAGAAACCCAACCGCCTTGCGACCGCGTGGGCTGGCAGGCCAGCCCTGCTGCGTGGCGTCGCGTGGCGGGCCCATAGCTGGCGGCTGCGGGGAAGCTTATCGAACACGCCGCTGGATCCCGCTGCGACCTTGAAACCTTTGAAAACAAGACAGCCCCCTGCAAGGCCGACTCTAGCTAGTCGGCTCAAGATGAAACGGCGGGCGAGTCAGATTCTTCTACCAAGGATGAAGTGCCGAGGCTCCTCGACATGTTGCCTTGGCGCCTCACCAACCGGGGACTCTTGCCGGAGTAATGGGCCCGCAGCGTGGGCAGACCCGAGCCCTGGACCTTTCAAAACATCGGGCAGACTGCGCCCCTCAAGACCCCAAGGCGAAGAGCCGCCTTGAGAGTCGGCGACAGTCGCCAGCGCCCCTCTAGGCGAGTCGAGAGGCGGCCTCGGGACAAGCCGACTCAAGCGGCGACCTCCAATGAAGCCCGGCTACGAGGAGTCGGCCCGCGACTCAACCACCTCCTGCTGGCGACTCTGGCGGGATGGGATAAAAGCGCCTCGCGGCCCATCCCTGCCGCTCATAAAAGGCATGTATAGCCACAGGCGCCCGTCTTGGCGGAGATCTCCGTCCGGTGCGGCCTTGTTGCCCGCGTCGGCCTGACATCAGCCCGAGGCAGATCCTGTACCACGATGGCACATGCATGCGACCCGAAGGCGGCGGGACCCGCTTTGTCGGCGGGAGTACAAAACGGCGAGCGCCCAAAGATGGACCCGTTGGAGTCGGCCTCAAAAGTCGGCCGACCCTCCCACAGGCTCCATGCGCCATTAACGAGACAAGACAAGGAATGGCAGCGATGATCGCCCGCCCGGCGGTGCTTGTTGCCATGACCATGACCAAGCTTCGCGTCATTAGAAGCTGCGTCTCTGGTAATCCGCGGCGGCAAGACCCACCCGTGGCGGACAAGGGCTGTCGGCCCCATCTTTGAGCGTCGGTGGGGCCCACTAGTCGGCGGGCCCCGAAGTCGGCGGAGAAGGCGGCAACAAGAACTGACGGCTTGGACCCGCACCAGCGGATTACCATTGTACCCACAGAGGTGAAACTTATATAAACCCCGGGCACCCATGCAAAGGTTGGAACCTAGTAGTTTTAGACACACACATAGAAGGAAGAGAAGAGCTAGCCGTGCCCTTCTCCTTCATCACCCCGAACAGCTCAAGGAGCATCTTGTACTCACTTTGCCATAGTGATCATGCGGAGACCCATGAGCAGCGATGGGGTGTTACCTCCTCGGAGAGCCCTGAAGCTGGGTAAGATTCGCCGGCGTGCATGTCTTCACCTCATACCGTTTCCAGGCACCGGCGACGTTCTACTCGCCCCCTCCATGATAAGCCATCCTTTGGCATATGTCGCACCCAACCCCCGACACTCATCCATGCCATGCCATCCATTGAGCTTTTCCTGAAATATTCATCTTGGAATGATGTTAGCTCAATGAGCTATATGTTGTTAGGAATTACCAAAACCACCTAGGGATAGTTGCACTTTCAGCAATGTCCTCGTTTCCTCTTTGGTGCTAAAGAGGCAAGCGCAAGCGAGGAGTCCTGAGGCATCAGGCAAAGGTTTCCATATCGGTGCAACAAGACCAAGACCAGCAGGACGACAGGATGGAGGTCACCATGGAGCCCAAGAAGGCATGACCACCCGAGCCTTTGTCAGGTGAAGACCACTTTTAGTCGGGATAACTTGTACTAGTTGTCTCCATTCGAACTTGGCCGTTGTTGGATCCCTTCCCGCTCAATATTTGGAGAGAGTCCCAGGGCCTCTATAAATAGGACTAGCCACCACCATAGGAGGGGACCAGATCTTCCTCATCTCATCTTGGATCGGAGCCATTCCATACATAGCCACGCACAAGTTTGCCAAGCACAAGAGCACCTCTCCTCAGGAGGCAGTTCTCCCCTTGTAACTGTTCATCCTCATCCCAAGAGGCAATCCACCACACCACACTAGAGTAGGGTATTACACCACATCGGTGGCTCAAACCAGTATAAACTCTTGTGTGTCTGGTTCTTTGGGTTCGTCAAGCTAGGCCTTGTGATTGTTGCGAGAGTGATCTGGCGAGAGAGAGATCTTCATGCGCACCCCAGTGTTTGAACCTCAAAGGTTTTGCCGGAACCAGAAATCCAGCAGCCACCCTGCAAGAATATTTCTGCTTGAAGGAGCCAACGGCCCGTCCTCTTGCATGCGCCAGAACACTTTGATACGCGTCATGAAGCTTGTGGTTGCAAAATGGGCATGGATAGCCGCCATCCCAGGTCCTAATATGCCTGTTATGCATTCCCGCATAAAAGCTCCCTCAGCATTTGGCTCTTGTACCAGCTCTAGACATCTTCATCCTCACTGTCTGCTTTGTCAGGCAGCACCTATACAAATACTAAAAAAATGTGGCGTCAAATTAATGTTTACAAACTAATCTCTAGCGAACATTTGGCAGTTGCCAAAATTTGGCATAAAATCAATGATTACATGTTGTGATGTAGGATTAGGAATTTATGGCTATTTATTTATACATATCCAGAGATTATGGTTCGACTTTTAAGCATAGTCGTCTATGTATAGACCAATTTTGAAGAAAATAATGGCACAGACATATGTAGGTCATTCAAAATCAATTGTCAAGTCATGGCTAGGAATTATTAGCACGAACACTAACCCTAGTCGGAATACTAGCAGAAATCATTTGCACATATGAAACAACTAATCACTTATCACTTGTACCATTCAAACAATCAATACACTACACGAATCTAACGAAACTTACACAGATTTCATGGATTGGGAGAACATAACTATAGGATTCCCATTCCAAAAAGGGGGAGGCATGAGTAACAAGAGAAACCCTAGGATCTATTTGACACGCAAATGGGTATAGATGACTAACCAGTTGTAGGTCATCGTCGGAGTCGTCGCTGGAGTGGTCGTGGGAGTCGTCGCCGGGGTCGTCGCCCGAGTCATCACCAGAGTCGGTGTGGAACTCCGCCTCTGGCTGTGGAAGCTCGACGTCGTCGAGGATGTCAAGGGTGCAGCGATAACTCGCCAGTGGTGACAACAACCTCTGTATCTATCTCCACGCCATGCTCTGGTGCTTCAACAACCCCGACGTCACCGCTCCCTCCGATGGGGCACTACGGCGGCATCCTCATACACTGCCAGCTTTGAGGACTGAGAGCGGCGTCGAGGATACAAGCGGAGAGAGAGTATTCTGTGTGTGGTGAAGATGGGGGGTGCGGCCGCTCGGGCGCACCATTAATATGGAGTAGTGGGAGAGAGGCAGGCGGCAGTCAAACCGCTGGCTTTCCTCCTTGTGAGCCTACGCACCAGACTACTGGCATGCCTACCATCATTTCACACAACTACTCGCATGCCTCCCGATGACACAGCAGGAAGCACGCCTCCGTCAATTCACACACCTGCACGCATGCCTCCCGGTCTGCCTGCACGGTGGACTGCTCGCATGCGTCCCATCAACTCACGCATGCTCACACGGTACACAGGTTTCATGGGAGCACATATATTGTTTTTCTATTTGGATGATTACTGATGTCGCTTTATTGCTTAACTGAAGCATGACACGTATCCATTGTTGGTCTAACGCTCATGGTTCGAATAAATAATCCGTTTGGGATATTGGTTCCCAATTATTAATAATCTCCAGTTTGTAATTAGATAATGATTACATCAAAATTGGTCTCAAATTTGACAAAAAAAACGTACAATGCCACTTTGTATTCGTGTCCATATGACAACACGATAAGTATCATGAACTTCAAATAAGTTTTGGATGTACTAAAATTTAAAAATCAAGATTCTCAATGTTTGAAATTTCTTGCACGGGGAGTAAACATGCACCCAGTGAGACACATGTGTTTTCGCAATCCAGTTTGGTGCACTGTCACGTGTGCATGTAGCTCAAATTTGATTTTTGCACATTATACCCGTAGAAAATCAATCACTTAATGTACTAGAATGTCTTAATGGTCTCTGTTTTTTTAAATTAAAGCGTCCCTCCTTTGGTAACATATGTTCACCGCAGGATAATTTAACATGCATCGTAGTTGCGGTGGATTCATGGTGTGTGTGTAGGTGTGTGCGTTTGGGGGTGGTGGGTGGCTCGCAGTACACTACGAGTTGTGAGCCCCCATGTGGGTTGGCCGTTTTGTTAGGTAGGTGCCACATCAGAGTCGTGAATTCTTTATTTAAAACATTACACAACCCTTTCATACATACATGTTTTGGCCACATGCAGTCGATGGTTGTCCTACACGACACTCAATACTCGCGTGTGACGCTTTCTGTGGGCCCGCGAGGTCGTCGTCCATCACTTTGACAAACAACGGGCAGTGAGGTTAATTTGACCAGCAAGGTAGAAACTTTTTTGTTTGTGTTATGGTGGTATATACTACACGTCGAAGAGGTGGGAGGGGACTAGCATATATACTATATTTACGCGTCCGTGAACAAGTACACGTCACTCAGTGTCGGGAATTTTCGGTTTCTGAGGCACGCGCCACATCAAAGTTGTGAAATTGGCTACTCAAACATCACACAACACCTCTTTGGGCCACATGCATGCAGGCGGTGGTTATCCTAGCTAGGACAGTCACGTGTGACGCTTCCATCTGTGGGCCCATGAGGCCATCGTTGATTCATGCATCACTTTGACCTACATCGGGAGAGGTTAATTAATTTCACCATCGAGGAGGATTCTTTTTGGGTTGTATTACGGTAGGAGCATATAGTATGCGTCGAAGAGGGGGAAGGGGACCATATTATGTAGTATGCTTCATGAACCTCGCTGTTTGTGAGGTGTTTACAGTTTTTTAGGCATGTGGCACATCAAAGTTGTGCATTTTGGGTATTCAACATATGTTTGTCCCACATGCAAAGCGTTGGTGGTTGTCCTCTTGCACGAACTTAAGTGGTTATCAGCGATATTGACGCTTTCCATCTATGGGCCCGCTTGGTCAATCAATACTTTTTGCCTGACAACGAGAGATGTTAGTTTGACTTAGGAGGGGATTAGTTTTTGCTTGTAATACATTATATATATAGTTCATGCTCTATGATGACATGATACAGTTTGAGCACACACACATGCATGTGTACGCATGAATCCCTCCCATCGAGGCGAAGTGGCTAGTACACCGACACATCATGAACCGATCTTGCTTTGTGTGGGGACTGTACAATTTTCGACGCACGCTTCATATCAATGTTGTGAAATGGTATTCAAACATGCATGCACGCATCACCCATACATATGCATGTAGTGGTTGTCTTCGAACGGTACACTCCCTCGCGTGGTTATCGGCGACAAGCCTATATATTCATGGGCCCGCATGGACATCCATGATCACCTTGACCGAGAACAAGATAGGGTACCATAGCGGATTCTTCCTTTGGTTCGTGTTATCGTAGTATAGGTCATGGTGAGATTCTGATCTAATTAAGTTCGAGCACATATACTATGCATGCATGCATGAATCCTCGTCGTCGGCTTGAAGTTTGGTGTAACATACATATGTTGTCAGAGTAATGGGCCACGGGTAGCCTAACCCGAGCCGCTGAGAATTTCAAGACATTGGGCCGGCTGCGCCCCTCAAGCATCCAGAATGAAGCGCTGCCTTCTGGCGACCGGCTGACTCGAGCGGCCGGCTACCAGAAGACGGCCAAGCACCAGAAGGCAGCACCAAGACGGGTCGACTCCAAGCAGGCGGCCTCCACATAGGCCGGCTCCTAGAAGGCGGCCTGCGATGCCCTCAAAGTCTACGCCCCCCCTTAAGAAGACAAGACAGGATGTGGCTATAGTGTAGCCCATCACCCCAATATCCAGCCCACGGCGAGGCCATAGTGCCCCGTACAGGCGGAGATCTCCGCACGGCGCGGCACTATTTCCCTCCACCACAGCGTCACCTGTTGGCGGCACCTGCTCCCCGGACGGCTGTCGGTGCGACCCTGATGGCGGTCCCTACCGGGCAGCGAGAGACCGGAGGACGGCAAAGCTTGAGCAGTCGGACCCAAGGGAGGCCGGCTTCTAGCAGGCGGCCCGCTCCTCCCTCGGTGTCCGTGCGCCAGACGAGACACAGAGTTGCTACAGTGATCTCCCACCAGACGGCGGGACTGTAGCCACGCCCCCGGACCAAGCAGGCGTCATTAGCCTTACGGCTACAGTAACAAGCCACCAACCAGACCCACAAGCGGTGAGGGTGGCCTGTCGGCTCCGCCCCAGACCAGTCGGCGAGGCCCACCATGCGGCGGGCCCCAGCGGCCGGTGGAGAAGCCGGCGACCAAAGACACTAACAGCTGGGACCAACACCCGGCCAGATTACCATTGTACCCTTGGGGGTAGGCCTATATAAACCCCCCAGGGCACCCATGCAAAGGGTTCCCAACCGGTTAGACCTAGACTCATACATAGAGAGAGGAGAGACCTAGCCATGCTTTCTCCTACCTCTGGCATATAGCTCAAGGAGTACCATTGTACTCACTAGTGCCTTAGTGATCATGCGGAGACCCCGCAGAGCAGGACTAGGGGTGTTATCTCCTAGGAGAGCCCCGAACCTGGGTAAAGTACATCGGCGTTCGTGTCTACGCCTCATTCCGCTTTCGGGCACTAGCGATGTTCTACTCGCTCCCACCATGATAAGCCATCCCTTGGCATATGTCGCACCCAACCCCCGAAATTTGGCGCCCACCGTGGGGCGAGGTGCACCATCGTCCGGAGACTTACTCTAGACGGGAACCCTGTTCCTTCCTGGTGAGCACGGCCAGCCCAGCATGCCATACGATGTCTGCGCTGACGCGCTGCACGGTGCGGAGGTCTCCTGCGCAGCGAGCTGCCTCACCGATCTTGTTGGTGAGATTTGCCTCTCCGACGAGCCTGCATCTGACCCGGGCACAGATGGCCCCGAGAACCGCCTCGTCAGCCTCCTCGACCATCTCCACGTCGTCAGCGAGCCTGCTGTGGACTTGGAGTCAGTTGGTTCCACCGACCCGATGCTTGTCGACTCCGACACGGCGTCGCTTGACACGTTCCCCACCAACAGGGTGGTCTACGATGAGCTGCTTCCTCGCGAGCACAGCGGCGGGAGCACCATCATAAAGGTGCTTGTCATCAGCCAGGGTGCATGCTCGGGCGAGGGCGGGCTTCGAGACCGCCGGCGGCATTGCAAACTGACGCGCCCATCGAGAAAACGCCCGGCGCCGAGACGCTGGAAGCACGCCTCGTCCAGCTCATCAAGAGCGCCAAGAAGCTAGCCAGCATGAGACGCCTTTCGGAGGCTTACCAGCGCGAGATGGACCGCGCCATTGGCGGCACGCCGGCTCCACAGTGGTCAAGCGCGCCAGCGCGGCCCGGCATCGCTCGCGCGCCATTGCCCGGCGTGTTGGGGCGAATCGCCCTGTCTCGCCACGCCCGCGGAGAATATCTGAGCTGCCCGGCGGCGGCAGGCAAGCTGGACAAGCTCGAGGTGACGGCGTCGCCTCGCCAGCGGGCGCGTCCGGCGGCTCATTGATCATTGCTGAATAGCAAAGGCGGCTACCACACTGAAGCGCGTAACGGTGGAAAAGCGACCCGCCTCCTCGCCGAGATCAAGCGCGACATCGGGACGCCGACTAGTGGCGTCGCGATAAAAGACAAGAGCGGCTGCCAGCCTGGCCGGACTCGCATCACCATTGGCGCGACCAAGATGGCCGCCCAAGAGCGATGGAGCAACGGGGCGACTGTCGCCTCCCCTCCCCTCGCGAGGGAGAGCGCGTGTCGGTTCGGGTTCAGCAGACCCTTAAGGTTCGAACTCTAGGGTGTGGCGGATATCAACCCTCCACCGTCTCGTACCTCGCCCGAATCGCGGGGACCTAAACTACTAACAAGAACAGCACAAGAGGCATAAGATTTATCTGGTTCAGGCCACCATCGTCGTGTAATACCCTACTCCGATGTGTGGTGTGTGGATTGCCTCTTGGGCTGATGAGGAGCAATCTGGGAAGAACAGCCTCGCGAGTGCATTCTTGGTGGGAGTGATGAACTGCTAAGTGGTATCCGCCGCTCTAGCTTGAGGATCGGGTCTCTCTCTCTCCTTGGATTCCTAATGCGGGCGAGAGAAGAGGATGCCTTACTATGGTGGCTAGCTCTACTTATATAGATGAAGGCCTGGGCCTCTTCCCAAATATTGGCGGGAAGGCGCCAACAATTGGCCATTTGAAGGGAACAGCGGGTACACTTATCTGACTAAAGTTGGTCCTCGCTTTGCCAAAGGCTCTGGTGATAGCCTTTGCATGGGCTCCACGATGTTGCATTCAGCCGTTGGGGCTGGTCTTGGTCTTGTTGCACGAAGCGGATGCCTTTGCTCGATGCTCTTACTGCGCTTGCTCCTTTACACCAAAGAGGGAAGGAGGGGCTGCTGCAGGCTGGCGCTGACAGGCGCCCTTGGTCTTCATGGCTTGCGTCATGGGCACCTCGCGGTACCCTGCCTTGAAGTCTCCGCCCCTCATGAGCCAACTGCGAGGCGGCGCTGAGAAGCTCTTGGTCGTCCGCCCAGCAATCTCAGCCCCGCGAGGTCTTGAGCTTGCATTGATGAAGATGGGCCGTCTGGGCCTCCTTTGAGCAGCGTCGCAGGCAGCGAGCGAGCAAGTCTAGGGACCCCGTTCGTAGAAACGCCCGACAGATAACCCGGGCCTGGCGCGCCCGCCTTGGCGGGAAAAGAGGCGAAAGGGCAAGTCTGAGCATCGCGGGCCCCTAACAGCTGAGGCCTTAGGCGGCAGCGTGGCGGTTGATTGGGCGTGGGTGGCACTGTTCCCCCCGCCTCCTTATTCGTGCCTTGCTAAGCGGACCGCTGCTGTACACATCTGTTCCCCTCTCTGCTGCTTATGCGCTCGGTCCTTCCTCTCTCGAACTCCAGCTTCCATTTCCAATCAATCTCAAATCCCCCTTCCCCTTTGATCGCCATGGCTCCGGCGAAGAAGGGAATGGGAAAAAACCTGCGCCTTCGCCTTGCCGCCGCTGCGGCCTCATTGTCGACCCGTCGATCATACTCAATCTGGAGGGCTTGGGCAAGGTCAGTTCGGCTCAGCCACCTCCTTCAATGAATGCGGGAGGGCGGCGGCTGGCCCGCCTCCCACTTCGCCATCGACAGGATAGTCACGAGGTCGGTATTTATTGGCGCCTTGTGGGCGGGACTGGTTCCCCCCTTCTCTGATTTCTTTAATGCGTGCTTTCCCATTATCAGATCCACATGATGCATCTGGGTCCTGAGTCCATTACTCTCCTCTCGGTCTTCGCCTTCGTTTGTGAGGCAATGATGGGCATCCTTCCCTCGGTTGCCTTGCTGCGCCACTTCTTCTCTCTGCGCCTTGTCGACCCCACTCAATGCTCGGCGTGCATGAGCTTCGTCGCCGCGCCCGAGATAGCGGCCTCAGGGATTGACTCCAGCCTGCCTCCGCCCGCGGCTGAGTTCCACGAGAGGTGGTTGTACGTGGATGTGGGGGTGGGGGTGCCCAGCCCCCTGCTATCTGAGCCGACCTCGCCAGCTGTCCCCAATTCAGGCTGGGGCCAGGAGACGCTTTCGATCCCTCGGCTCGTCTTTGTCTGGCGCCGCTTCGCGTTCCTGAGGTCGCTTGCTTTGACGGCACCCAAGGTGGTGAAGGAGTTCCTGATGCACCGCATTGCTCCTCTTCAACGCCATTCACACCGGATGTGGGCCTTCGGCGGGCCTGGTGATCGTATGAGGCTCCACGAAGAAGACCTGACGCCTGAAGCGCTAAGGAAAGTGCTCCTGATCCTGATTGGCCATCCTAACCCCGATGGCGTCCGGCACGAAGGGGCCCTGCTGTACCTCTGCCGGAACAGGGGTGATCTGGTGAACCAGATGCCTATCTTGATGAATGGGGCTGCGCCCGCTGGTCTCGAGGGCCTCGCGAGAATCCGGTGGTGGTGACAGCCCTTCCGATCGGCCAAGCGGCTCCTCCTCAAGTGGCGGAGCAGGAGGCCTGAGCCGCCCGAGGTGAAGGACCCCGCGGGGTGGCGGCGCTGGCGATGCTCGTGAGGGCAGCTCACGAGGCTCATGCTGCTGCGGCTGAGGCGGCAGGCAGCCGCCCGCAGCGCGCAGCTAGAGCCCGAGGCCCTGCTGCTTCTCTTGGTGAGGCGACTAGCGGCGCCGCGTCGGGATGGCGCCCACAGCGCATAAGCCGCCTTGATGCTTCTCCCTCGTCGCAGGCTGATCCCTGCGCTCAAATCTTAGGTCGTTTCGCATGAACTTGAGGCCCTCCGGAGCGAGAAGGAGGCCTGGCGTGATTACCCTTATGCGCTGCTGAGCGTGGGAAATGCCGCCAGCGATGAGTAAGCATTCTCCTTCTCCAGCTCCTGATTCTTCTGCTGCTCGTCTTGATCCTTGCCATGCAGGCCCCTTCTGCCGAGCTCACGGAGGCGGGTGAGGGCCGTCCCCTCGGCCGTCCCTCCCAGCCTCGAGTGCTCCAAGCGGTGGAGCTCTTGTGGTGAGGCGATTGGGGAGGTGAGCCGTCCAGGCGCCGTGGCCTTGGCGCCTCGTGATCCTTCCTGCGAGCCTTCGAGGCATAGCTAGCCTGCCGTGGGCTTTCGCTGGTCGTGGGCGGCGATTGGCTGGCGCTTCCTCGCCCCTTATGCAGAGATGGGCTGGCTCGGGACGAGGCTTGGCGGCGCGCCCAGCCGTCGCAGTGCCAGCCCCAGCCCCACTGGAGGAGTGTTGATTAGCGGCTCCGGCGCCCGTGCAGAAGCGGTCGATGGTGTGGAGGGGGCGTGCGCCAGCCGCCGGGGCGTCGCGCCCGCCAGAGATTTCTTGAAGGCGGCCGGCGGTGAACCTTCTTGGTGAAGAGCTTGCCCAAGCGAAGCGCCTTGAGTCGAGGGCTGCGCTGGCGCGGAGAGGCGCGAGCTGGTGGGCGTTGCCGCCCTTGCGTTGCGGTGCGAGCTTGATGTGAAGAGGCCAAAGGCGTCGCTGGCAGCCTCTCGGGAGAGCCTGTTCTCGGGCGTCGAGGAGGCCGGGCAGGTGACGGGGAGGCGAGGCGGCGGAGGGCGGGCACGGGAAGCCTGGCCCGATGCCACTCGTTGGAGGAGCAAGCGGGCTGCGCGAGACAACCCTGCGTCGATGAAGGTGGCGGCTGGCGACTCGGCGGAGCTCGAGCGTGAAGGCGGCGGCAAAGCCGTAAAGCAGTATGGCGCTTGAGGCGAGGCGCTTGGCGGCAGGCGGAGGATGAGGTTGCAACCGCAGGAAGCCAGCGTCATGGAGGAGGTCGGACGCCGAGTGGCGGCGCTCGAACCTCGGCCGCGAGTTTGAGCGGTTGGGGTTGATCAAGGCGAGGCTGAGGCAGGACTGCTGCCTTGAGGCCAAGCTGGAGGAGGCGGCGGGCGGGCGATGCTCCGGGCCGCCCTCGAGGTGGCGAGAGGAGTCCACCACCTCTCGGGCGAGGCTCTCCTTCTTCGCCCGGTAGTGGAGGAGGCGAGGCTGTTGCATGCGAGAATCTGCGGACGTGATCGTCGTGGCGAATCTTGGAGCCACGAGCACCGTCCCATGCTCGCCATGCTCGGGAAAAAACTAACGTAGCCTTGGATAATATCTGCGGCGGCGATGAGGCCAGCCGCCTTGTGATCAACTTCGCCCGGCAACCTTCAGTTCTTGGCGTGGCGTGGCGGCCTTGGTGGGAAGCCTTGATCGGTCGGGGCGGCAGGTTGGTGGAGGAGAGGCCGCGGCGCTGCTCGAGCACGCCTTTCTCGTGTCTTCAGCCATCTCGGGACATGGATCCTCACTTGATTTTGGCGCAGCCATCACCCAGTTCCCTAGGCGTCCGGGTGACTTGGCGCCTGGGTGAAGACAACGTGGATGCCCTCGTCGGGGCCTTTGCTTGAACGGCAGCGGCGTGGTCATGGCCGCCCGATGAGGCGGCGTGGTGAGAACGGCGAGGCGCGCCCGGCGATCACGCGGAACAACGGCGGCGAGGCCGGCGACGCCGACAGCGGCTCGGGAGGTGCTCCACGAGGATGCATTGGGATTTGCCCGCCCGATCACGTATTGTCCTTGTTCCATTACCCTGCTTGAATAGAACTCAGGTTTTGGCCTGATGGAGGTGAGAGCATTTTGGGAGGGGGAGCCCCTCATGTAAAACTTGTGCTCTTCGTGCTAGCAGGTGCTACATTGCCCATACGGCTGCGCCAAGTGGTTGGCTAGGTGGCGCGCTAGTTGGATGGTTTACCACTGTTTCGTACGAGCCCCGAGATAGCCTGTGGGAGGCTGAGGTGATCTGAGTTTCTACTGAGCGAATCCGTGGGACCTGCAGTAAAACCCTCCGGGAGGGCAGCAGCGGCGACAGGCTGGGCTCTTGCGCAAGCAGCTGACACAGCTCATGCGGGGCTCGTGAGGGGAGGTAGGTGAGGCGGAGTCGTAACCAAAAGCGAGAGATTTGCTCGAGCAGATTAAGCACCCCTTCCCGAATCTGGCGCAAATCTTGAGCTCAAATTCAACTTAACACCAACAGGGAAAAGCGACAGCGGAGGAAAAACCAATAAAAGCGAGAAAAAGGTCGCGTCCGGCACCTAGTCTAGTCTTGGGCGTCTTCTCACCGGTAGCGGAGCTAAGTGCTGCTCTTTGGGCGTAGGAGGGGCCCGGGGCTGAGGCGGCACCCTGAGACTCAGGCGTGTACAACCCCACTCATTATTACGTGAGAGTGTCACGCAGGCGGCGAGCTTCACGAGCCTTTGGGCCTTCTTCACAGTACCGGCCTTGCTTCATATCGCCAGACGAGGCCCGCCTTGCGCCACACTCTAGTGCCACCAAGGGCGACCCGGAAACCAGGGCGCCGCCCGGTGGGGTAAGCGATGCGCCAGCCAGTTCCCTCGATGACCACAGGTCCTCTGCCGAGGCAGGCCCTAAGGCACCTCCCAGCGGAGGGCCTATCACTGAGCGCCTTGCTCGAGCGCCCGCGGTGGTGATGTCGGATCTCTGCCCCTCACCGGCAGCCCCTCGCCCCCCTCCCGAGGGTAGGAGGCTGAGGGAGGCAGGGCAGCCGCTCGTCGTGGCGACCTGTACCTCCTGCGACCTATGGTTAGCGTATGTTTGCTCTTGAGAAGTAGCGGCACCCGATAATCGTCGCCCAGGCGTGACCAGTGGGACCGTCTCAAGACTCTGGAAGGCGCGGCCACGGCGCCTCATCCCCCAGTTAGGCTGAGGCGAGTCTTGCTCTCCCTCATGCGGGTGCCCTTGGTTCATCATGTGGGGCACGTATTCTTCCAGCGCCGTCATCCCAAAGGCCATGCCGTAGTGCTGAGCGTGCCTTGATGCTCTGCTTGATGCGCCCGCCGTGGGGTGGTGCCGCGGCGGTCCACCAGGGCTGTGAGTTGCGTCGAGTCCTTCTTCTCCGCGGGCGGGCGGGGCAACCCCGCCGCCCGGCCCAGCGTATTTGCTTTCGCCCGGTGTTGGGTAGCTTTGGAGCCAGCGGGCGCGTGGAGCCCGTGCGGGCCGCCCTCGGCTGAGTGGGAGTTGGGTGCGAAGGGTGAGCCCGTGGCGAAGCCAGGAGCTCCGCCACTCACTCCAGCAGACGCGTCGCGGCCGCTCTCCGGCCTGCCTGCTGCAGCAGCTCTCGGGCCCTTGTGGCCGCGGCCCTCGAGTTCGCTTGCTCCCGGAGGGTGTCACGGTGATGTGGTCGCGGCGTGGTTGGAGGCTCTTGCTGCCGATCGCGCTGTTGTAGTGTGAGAGCCGTCGAGGCCTGTCGCGTCGCCCGCAGCCCTTGGCGCCCTGCGGACGCTTGAGCTGCACTGGGGCGCAGGGTCGCCCGAGGCGAGCTGACTCTGCGTGGGCGGGCCACGCCGCGTAAGGTCGGGTTGCCCATTTGGTCGCGGACATGGTGATGGCGATCGACGGGACACGAGGTGGCGAGAGGCGGATTCGGCGCACCTACTGGCGCGCCAAATGTCGATTCGGGTTCGGCAGACCCTTAAGGTTTGAACTACAGGGTGCTGGCGGAGATCCAACCCTCCACCGTCTCGTACCTCGCCGAATCGCAGGGACCTAAACTACTAACAAGAACAGCACAAGAGACGCAAGATTTATACTGGTTCAGGCCACCATCGTGGTGTAATACCCTACTCCAGTGTGTGGTTGTCAGGACCCCGATTCCAAGTCACATTGACCTAGCCGGTAACACCTCATATCACTTTGCGGCCTCACGCACGGTATTCCCATGGGTGTCGCCTTACCATGGCCCAGGACAGTTTGCGCCTTTTGGCTCACGTATATGATAGTGTCGGTAGCATCCACATGACAGAGAACCCGGGCCGACATGGCTAGTCGTGAGCCCAAAGCAGCGGTAACCCATGGGGACAGGCATACATGAATCACATCGAGCATGTCGGTCATCAACGTATGAATTCGGGCTGTAGCACTGGGCTAACAGGACTCCGGTATCCCGGGCTGTAGCAGGCTAGGCAGGACTCGAATATCACGCGTGACATTTCCCGAAGAACAGAGACCAGAGCGAAATGAAACACATGCCGGCGATCAACTGTCCAAGCAGTAGTGCTCGGCTAGCGAGGACTCCGGTGAACCGGGCTGTAGCGGACTACTATTGCTCGAGGAAGCACGCAGACTACATTTCCCCATATGAGAGGCTGCCAAGGGTAAACAACTAGATTGCCGGATCCCACTAATACCAAGCATTTCAATCATACACAATATGCCCGATATGAGTACATACAACATGGCATCACAACAAAACTCTACAACTCTAAGTACTTTATTTAAGAGGCTCAGGAGCCATACATAACTATATCCATACAGATAGGGGTCACATGACCCAACACTCAAGTCATACAAACATACAAGAACATGCGGAAGCAAACTAGTGCAATACTGAGACTCTAGAAAGAAAGAAAGCTTGATGAAGCCCTTCTATCTCGGTGGCCCTTCACAAGCCTTGGATCACCACCAGGTGGCTAGTTCACTCGTCAGCGTCAAGGTCTACATAAAACCCATCGGAAGGCGGTGTTGTCGTCTGAAAACATTAATTAAACAAACATGAGTACGGAGGTACTCAACAAGTCTTACAACAGAAACCTATTATACATGCACACTCTCAAGAAGGTAGTGGAGTTATTGCAGCAAGCCAGCTTTGACTCTTGGCTAAGCTATCCTACATGACACCACTTGAAAAGCATTTATCGCTTTACGAGTCCACTATGCACCATCACAATACTCCACCGTGGATCCTCTCGTCAACCCACAAGAGGGCCATCCATGATACTCACACTTATCTTGAGGCTTTTAGTAGTATCCATTTACTTGTCTATGAACTGTATAGGTGACCAAGTAGTCCTTTACATGGACGCAGCTATTGAATAGTTTTATACCTGCAGGGTGTACTTCTTCACCACGCTCTCACCACTTATCGCGCTACCGCCATGTACTCGGCAACCTTCAGCGGAAGCCCAGCGAGGTGTCGGCCACGACCTGACTAAACACACGAGTCCCTAGTCCAGGTTTATCGCCTATTCGGGTTCCATCCGTAGGGAGTCTGGCCGAGGTTTCCACTAACGGCCCCGAATGATGTGTGCAGGGTTGCTGAGACACCAAATGGGCGAATCGGTACACCGGGCCACGTGCCTACCACAACACAACCCACCCCTAAGTTCAGCGCTGCGTGCGGCCCCCAGCATGCTACAAACACCAGAAACTATTTGCAACTCCCGGACTGAGGACAAGAGTGGTTAATAAGTCGAGAGGGTTAATTAAGGATCCCAATGTGTGGTAGTAGCTAAGTCTTAAATCACACACACAGATCTCAGTTCTTAGGGACGGCTTCAATGAAACAACCCACCATGTACTCCTACATGGCCTCTCATTGATACCTTTACCAAAACGTGTTCAACAGTTTCACTCTCGAACCCGATACAACCTTTCACTCCAGTTCATCATCCCGATGAGCCATACCTGACACAACTCTAAGCATAGCAAGCATAGCATGGTAGGAATCACAAACATGGCTCAATCAACTCCTACACATACTAGTGGGTTTCATCTAGTTACTGTGGCAATGACAGGTCATGCAAAGGAAGTGGGTTCAGCTGCCGCAGCTCACAACAGATTTGAATCGCGTTGTCTTAATGCGATAAACAGGAGCGAAGCGAGAACATGGGTTTGTATCGGAATGATCAATGGGTTGCTTGCACGATGTAGTGGTAGTAGGATCTTGGCCTTGAGCGGATATTCGGGGTTATCCTTGGAGGCAGAACCTATCACGAAAGACACACCGAACATAAACAACACATGACAATATGCAACAATATGATGCATGCTATGACATGGCAATATGAATGTGTGTTGGCCTAATGCAAGCTAGAACAGAAAGGGATGAACTCATTTGAATCAAAGATTCAAATGTTAGCTCATTAACATAGCCATAAAGGTGCATTATCTTAATCTGCTTAAACAGCAAGGTTAACTTGTTCTTGCATGCATGAAACCTTTACCAATGGATAGAATGGATTTTTCTGATCATTTTCATATATAAATCTTTGCATTTGGATTCTGATTAATTTCTATGAATTTTGAAGTTTGAACTATTTTCGGAATTTCCTATATCGAGAATAATTCCAGTAATTCAATTCTGCGTCGACATTCGTCGAGGTGACGTCGAGTTCAACGGGGCGTCCAGGTCAAACTGACCGTGGGTCCGCATGTCAGCACTTAATTTAACTAATTAGAATTAGTTTAAACTAACTAAGTTAATTAGCGGGGCCCACTTGCCATAAACTCAGAAGTCAACTTGGGCCCACCGGTCAACGTCAATGGTCAAAGCCTGCGGCGTTTAGTCGCCGGCGAGGCGAACAGCAGCGGCGAAGTGCGTTAGCGCGTTCGGCGTCAAATGGACGGCGGAGGCCATCTGCGTGTGGCGGGAACAAGCGCGGCGTTTGGTGGTGGTGGTTGAGTTCGGGGTGGCGGAAACATCGCGGCGATGAGCTGGCGATCGCGGTCGGGTGAAGATGGTCCGTGGCTACGGGCACGGCGCGGCGGCGTGGAGTGGGGCATTAGGCTCTGGCGGCGTGGTGAGCATGTTGAACACCGTGGTGTGGGCGGTGGATGGCGGAGGCGCGTCGGCGACGAGCTTCGGCTGTGGTGCGTGCGGTGAAGCTCCGTGGGGTCGCTACGGTGCGAGAGAAACAAGCGGAGAGGATAGGAGGTTGCTGAGCTCACGGCCGTCACGTTGGTGTACTCGGCGCGGTCGGGGGCGAGTTGGTCTGTGGCGGCGGCGAAGGGATCTCCGGCGGTGGCGGTGTCGGGTGGTCGGTCTGCAGCGGCTCGAGGCAAGCGGCGCTCGGGGCTCGGCTTGCTCGAAGGTGAGGAGGGTGGCGGCGCTGGACATGATGGCGTCGCAAGGTCGTCGGAGAACACGGGTTTCCACGGTGGCTGGTAGCGGCGGCGTCGGCCATGGTGCTTGGCGGCGAGGGAGGAGGCTGGGGAGGAGGAAAGGTGTCTGCGAGCTCGGGGTGGAGAGAGGGCATCCGCATCGACAGCTCGGCGAGGAAATGGCGAGGCAGCGGGCAGCTGCGTGCACGCATGCTGCGCTTCGCCGTCGAGCACTGCCTGCTGCTGGCCAAGCCAAGCAGCTTCATTGGCTGGCTGGCTGGGCTGGGCGGCGGGTGGGCCGTTAGGTGGCGGACAGTAAGGATTTTCGTTTCAGTTTTCTTTTTCTATTTTTCTGTAACTTTGTGGACTTATTAAAAATATCTAGGCACTTCCAAAAATCACCAAACTGCACATGGTCCCTAGTTGGAATTATTTTTAGTAAACCCTAGTTGAGTTCAGAGAGGTGCTGGGGGTTCTGTCTTCCCCAATTCAAGTTTCTGATGAAAAAATAGACATGATGCAACACTCTAATGCATGGACTAGCTAGGATGTGACAACTCAGCCCCACTCAAAAGAATCTCGTCCGAGATTTAGGATCCGTCTTGAAGAAGGTGGGATACTCAAGTCGAAGGCGATCCTCCCTTTCCCAAGTTGCTTCTTGCTCGGAATGGTTTGACCATTGAACCTTGAGAAACTTGATATTCGGCGTCGAGTGGTGCGCTCGGCTTGATCAAGATCTGAGCGGGTATTCTCGATAGGTGAGGTTATCTTGGAGATCAAGCGTTTCATGGTCCACTCCACGGATAGGATTCGCGAAGCAACGCCTGAGTTGGGAAGCGTGGAAGACATCATGGACTCTGGAAGATGCGAGGTAGTTCAATTGGTAGGCAACTTCTCCTCGTTTGGCAAGAATGCGAAAGGGTCCAATGTAACGAGGAGCCAACTTGCCTTTCATACCGAATCGATGGGTTCCCTTCAAAGGAGTAACCCGAAGGTAAGCCTTATCGCCAACTTCATAAGCCATAGGCTTATGCTTGCGGTCATATTGGCTCTTTTGACGAGATTGGGTTGTTCTCAATTTCTCACGAATAATGCGAACCTGCTCTTCTGCTTCCTGGATCATATCCGGGCCAAAGAGTTGTCTTTCCCCGGTTTCTGACCAGTTAAGGGGTGTTCGACATTTCCGTCCATAGAGAACTTCGAAGAGAGCTTTGTCCAAGCTAGCTTGATAACTATTGTTATAAGCGAACTCGGCGAATGGAAGGCATTTCTCCCAGTTCATACCAAAAGAGATGACAGAAGCTCGAAGCATATCCTCCAGAATTTGATTGACTCATTCTACTTGACCACTTGATTGAGGATGGAAGGCGGTGCTAAAGGAGAGCGAGTTCCCATAGCATTTGGAAACTTTCCCAAAATCGAGAGGTGAAGAGACTTCCACGGTGCGAGTTAATCTCCAATGGAACACCATGAAGAGACACTATTAGGAGATGTACAAATCAGCTAGCTGGCTAGCGGTTATACTCTCACGAGCGGATAGGAAGTGGGCTACTTTGGAAGGCGATCGACAACAACGAAGATAGCATTATTCCCTCTCTTGGTCTGGGAAACCCGGTAATGAAATCCATACCGATTTTATCCCATTTCCATTCAGGAATTTCCAAAGGTTGAAGGGTGCCCGGCAGGCCGTTGATGCTCTGCTTTAACTTTCGACGACGGACGTCGCAATTAGCAATGTATTGAGCGATTTCTCTCTTCATCTTAGTCCACCAAAACCTCTGGCGTAGGTATTGATACATTTTAGTACTACCGGGATGAATAGTGAGAGGGGATTCATGAGCTTCCTTAAGGATCAATTGTCGTAGCTATTGTTTCTTAGGAACCACCAAGCGGTTTTCGAAGTAAACAACACCTCGTTCGTCCATGGAAAAACATTTAGCATCTCCGCTAACAATGTTCTCCTTAATCCGAGATATTCCTCTATCATACTGCTGAGCAGTTATGATTCGATCCGTAAGGTTGGGTTTCGCCACCAGGGTGGACAGAAAACCTCGAGGAACAATGTGAAGGTTAAGTTTACGAAATTCCTCGTGGAGAAGTGGTTGACTTTGTTGTAGGCTTAGTGCGTCAGCCATGACATTGGCTTTGCCTGGGGTGTAGGTTATTCCTAAATCATAATCTGTGATCAATTCGACCCAACATCTTTGCCTGAGATTCAAATCCGGTTGGGTGAAGATGTATTTCAGACTTTGGTGATCGGTGTAAATCTCGCAACGGTTACCGAGAAGGTAATGTCGCCAGGTTTTGAGTGCATGGACCACTGCTGCAAGCTCTAGATCATGTGTGGGATAGTTATCCTCATGTGGACGCAACTGTCGAGAAGCGTAGGCAATCACAAGTCGATCTTGCATGAGTATGCAACCTAGTCCTTGTCGCGAGGCAACGCATGATGAATAACAAAGTCCTTAGAAAATCTGGTGGAACAAATGCAGGGAGGCAGATGTCGAGGCGTCTTTTCAGTTCTGAAACCTTAACTCACACTGTGGCGTCCATTCAAACTTTTTATCTTTCTTGAGGAGTTCGGTTAGAGGCTTAGCAACTTTGGAGAAATTCTCGACGAAGCGGCGGTAATAACTCGCCAAACCAAGAAAACTCCGAACTTGCTTGACCGTTTCAGGTGGAGTCCAGTCAAGGATGGCTTGAACTCTCTTGGGATTGACAGCAATGCCCTTACCAGAGATTACATGACCTAGATAGGTTACTTCTGGCAACCAAAACTTGCACTTAGAGAATTTGGCATAAAGGCGATGCTCTCGAAATTTCATCAATACTAGCCTTAGATGTTCGGCATGTTCTTCCTCATTCTTGGAGTAGATGAGTATATCATCGAGGTATACCACGACGAATTTATCCCAATACTCCATGAAGATCGACTTCATTAACCAAGAGAAGGTGGCTGGAGCATTTGTTAACCCGAAGGACATGACGGTGTACTCGTATTGGCCATAACGAGTAACAAAGGCCGTTTTAGGAATGTAACGCCCCGGATTCGATGCGCCAGGTGTCCGCCAGTTATTCGCCGTCGTTGCCATGTCATGTGCTTGTGTGTTGCACTTTGCCATGTCATCATCTGCATTTTATATCATGTCATCATGTGCATTTCATTTTGCATACGTGTTCGTCTCATGCATCCGAGCATTTTGAAATTCGCGGATGAATCCGCGAATCAAACCCTAACCAAATCGCCCTTGGCGCCCGGACATATCGCCGCCCGGACACCCAGCGCCGCCAGCGTCGCTACCACTCCACAGCGCCACGTGGCATCCGCGTCCTCCGCCGCCGCCGCGGCCGTGGAAACCCATCCAAGAACCCAGCGGGTCTGGTCCCGCCGCCGCCCGCCCGCCCGCGCGCCGCCTCCCGGCGCTGCCCGCTGCTGCCGCGCCGGCGCCCGTCGCCGCCACCGCCTCCCGTCGCCCCCACGGCCGCGCCGTCGTCTGCCGCCGCCAGCCCATGCGCGCCGCCGAGGCCGCCGCGGCTCCCGCCGCCCGCGCGCTCCTCGCCTTAACGCCCGCGGCGCCGGACCCGTCGCACCGCCCGGCGAAGCTCCCTCGCCCGGCGCGCCATGGCGCCGCCTCGGCCCGTCCCACGGCCTCCGCCGCGCCGCCCCCCCCTTCGCCGGACCGGAGGCCCGAGCCTCGCCGCCCCTCGCCCGGCCTCCTCGGTGCCGCCCCGCACTCCGGCCGCCATCGCCGGCCGCCTCGTCGCTGGATCCGGCGGGTGGGATGAGATCCACCCGCCCGACCAACCAAACGCCTCCCTGTACCCCGGATTCCTCCATCCCGTTCCTCCTCGTCCCGTTTTTGGAGGGTAAAAAAACTGCCAAGTCCCCGAAATTGTTGCATTTTTGTTGTATTTTCATCATGCCATAACTCTGCATCCGTGGCTCCGTTTTACGCGTGTAATATGTCAAATTGTTCGCCTCGAAGAGTAGATCATTTCATCTCATTGCATCATTTTCTTTTGAGCTCATCATGATGCCCGAAATGCTGTTGGAAGAGTGCTATGTGATGTTAGTTTCTATTTCTTAACGAACATGCACTTTGTCATTTTGCCATGATTGATGTATGCATCCTATGAACTTGAGTCCTACATGTGTTTTGTTATATGCCATGCCATCTTTACAGTGGTGCTTGCTATGTATTTTTGTGATCTATGTGGTGACTAGCACAAGCATGCAAACTAGGCTTCTTGATGTTGCTGATTTCAGCCCTGTTTTGCTGATATTTTTATGCCATGTTAACTTGATGCTACAGAGAGATCCATGCATATTTTGAGATACTTCAGTAAGGATGTTTTGTTATACATGTCTTGCTCTATCCATCCATGCCCTTGTTTGCAATTATGGAGTGCCATAGCTTGAGTCAATCGAGCTCTACTTTTGCTATAAAATGTTTCCTGGCAGATTGTTTACATGTTATTCAATTTTGCCAAGATTGTTGTGGTTGATCCTTGCATCCTATGATGTTGTTCATGCCATGTATAGCTTCTATGCCATGTCTTCTTGCTGTTCGTTGCCTTGCCATGCCATGTATTGCTCTGTGGTGAGAGGTTCAAGCTCACCAACATGCCTACTTATCGTTGTTCCTGCCATGTATGAATCTGTAATATAACTTGCCATGTTTACATGGGTGTTATTATATTTTCTGATCCTTTTTGACTTATGGTCAGTAAAGGACTTTTGTTATATGCTTTGAGTAGATTCATGCCATTCCTTTTTTTGCCATGATAAGTTTCTGTAGCATGTTGTTTGATAGCTCTAAACATTGCAACCTGATGTTATTTCTGCTAAAGTCTGAAACTGTTATTACTTGCAATCTTGCCATGTGTTTTTTAGCATGTTCTAGTGATTTCTGGAGATAGATCAATGTTCATGTTTTTTAATGCTTTACCTGTAGATCATGACCATGCCTTTTGTTTTCTTGTTGAGGTGCTGTAGCATGTTGTTTTGATGATCGCAATATGCCTAGTTGCTGTTTTGGACAGATTGTTGCTATAACTTGTATAGGGTGTATGTGTTGAACCGTTGCTCCGTTTTGAGTGTGCTTTATATGAAACTTGCTTGATTTTGCATGTAGTTTCATATTATCATGTTGCATCCTTGTTTTGAGGTGTTTGCTTGATGTTTGTATGCATTTTGCATCAATGCCATGTTTAACTTGTTTTGCTCATATCTTCTAGGCGTAGCTCGAATTAATGAACTTTATATGTAACTTGACTAGAATTTCGTGTAGATCATCATGGTGCATTTTAACTTGCTGTTTAACAACTTGAACATAAGGTTTATTCAGATGGACCAATTTCGAAATTTGCATATGAGGACTTACCGGAATTGTTATATGTTGTTTCCGGCCTCATTTAAACTTGCTTTGATGTGTTGCTCTTGTTTGCATCATCTCTTGCCATGAGTAGCTGCATGTAGCCTTGTCATGCATCATGCTTGTTGTGCATCATGTCTTGTCTATGTGTGGTGTGTTTACTATGTTGTGTGTTTCTTCTTGTTAGTTCCTATTTCGTTGCGATCATGAGGATTCGTTCGTCTACGCTTGGTTCAGCTTCATCCATTCGTCTTCTTCATGGACTCGTTCTTCTTCCTTGCGGGATTTCAGGCAAGATGGCCGCTACCCTGGATCTCACTACTATCATTGCTATGCTAGTTTCTTCGTTCTATCGCTATGCTGCGCTACCTATTACCTATTTATCAAGCCATCCCAAATTGCCATGTCAGCCTCTAACCTTTTGTCACCCTTCCTAGCAAACCGTTGTTTGGCTATGTTACCGCTTTGCTCAGCCCCTCTTATAGCGTTGTTAGTTGCAGGTGAAGATGAAGTTTGTTCCTTGTTGGAACATGGAGATGTTGTTCCTTGTTGGAACATGTTTACTTGTTGGGATATCACAATATATCTTATTTAATTAATGCATCTATATACTTGGTAAAGGGTGGAAGGCTCGGCCTTATGCCTGGTGTTTTGTTCCACTCTTGCCGCCCTAGTTTTCGTCATATCGGTGTTATGTTCCCGAATTTTGCGTCCCTAACGCGGTCGGGTGATTTATGGGACCCCCTTGACAGTTCGCTTTGAATAAGACTCCTCCAGCAAGGCCCAACATTGGTTTTACCATTTGCCTCACCTAGCCCTTTTTCCCTTGGGTTTCGAGCCCAAGGGTCATCTTTATTTTAGCCCCCGGGCGGTGCTTCTCTAAGTGTTGGCCTGAACCGAAAGAGCTGCGGGGCCCCTCGTGGCAACTCGAGGTTTGGTTTTACTCGTAGGATGTCTCATCCGGTGTTGCCACGAGAATGAGATATGTGCAGCTCCTATCGGGATTGTCGGCGCATCAGGCGGCTTTGCTGGTCTTGTTTTATTCTTTGTCGAAATGTCTTGTGGCAGGATTCGAGACTGATCGGGTCTTCCGGGAGAAGGAATATCCTTCGTTGATCGCGAGAGCTTATCATGGGCTAAGTTGGGACACCCTGCGGGTATAAACTTTCGAGAGCCGTGCCGCGGTTATGTGGCAGATGGGAATTTGTTAATATCGGTTGTAGAAAACTTGAAGTTGATCTTAATTAAAATACACCAACCGTGTGTGTAACCGTGAGTGTCTCTTTTGGGGTTGATCGAGAGGAGAACACGGTTTCTGGGTTATGTTTGACGTAAGTAGGAGTTCAGGATCACTTCTTGATCATTACTAGTTGACGACCGTTCCTTTGTTTCTCTTCTCGCTCTCATTTGCGTATGTTAGCCACCATATATGCTTAGCCGCTGCTGCAACCTCACCACCTTTACCTCTTCCTTACCCATTAAGCTTTGCTAGTCTTGATACCCATGGTAATGGGATTGCTGAGTCCTCGTGGCTCACAGATTACTACACCACCAGTTGCAGGTACAGGTTTGCGATGATCATGGCGTGAGGCGATGTTTGCTTGTTGGAGTTCTTCTTACGCTTCTTCTTGATCGGGGATAGGTTCGGTCGGCGGCACTGGGCTAGCAGGGTGGATGTCGTTTGAGTTTCTGTTTATGTTTCATCCGTAGTCGGATGTTGATCGTGTATATGATGTTGATGTATTCTTGTGGCATTTGTGCCTTATGTATGTATCCCCATCTATTATGTAATGTTGATGTAATGATATCCACCTTGCAAAAGCGTCTCAATATCTTGGTCTATCCTTGGTGGGACCTTGAGTTCCTTTTGGATAGGGTCGCATATTAGGCGTGACAAGTTGGTATCGAGCCTCGACCGACCTTAGGAGCCCCTTGATTGATCGTGTAGTTTGGCCGTTGTTGAGTCTAGAAGAAAACTGTTTTGAGTCTAGTTATATCGGAGTAGGAATTCTTTTTACTCCTCTGCCCTTAAATCGCTCTGGTAAGGAATCTTGGCGTAGGTGTTTTGAATTACTTCTCTTCCCTTCAAAATTTTCTTTAGGATCACGAGTTGGTTTCCGATCGTTGGCTCTCAGCTCTTTTGATCCGATGCATTTCTCGTCAAGTCGACTCGACCATCTTCATCTTTGCAAGTTCAATCCTCAGTTGTTTTGTTTTTCCCACCGACCTCCTGTCCTTCTTCTCGGGACCGGAGTCCGTAATCGAGTATCCATCCTACTCGTGCGAAGTTTTTGCTCTCTCTCCTCAATGATTTCAACGGTGTTTTCTCTTCAAGATAATCGTCGGTTTCCCTTCAAGTTGTCTTTGTTTTCCGCCTCCACCCTATTATTCCCGGAGTTCGAGTTTCTTCCGACCATCAATTTCATTCGTGTGGAGTCTTCCCTCAATTATTTCAACCGGTGAATTCTCGTCTTGTTCGTCATTCTTCATCCCTTTCTTTTTCCGATGCACTCAATTCAAGTTTTTCGGTGTTGATCATATTCTTTCCTTGGATCAAGTGTTCTCCTTGCTCGTTCGCCTCTCGCCGGTTTATCCTTCCGGAGTGCTCAAGTCGTCTCAGGAGATTTGTCGGTGTTTCAATTAATTCGAGGTTATCACCTCATTCTAATATTTCAATTGTTCCGGTGCATCATCTATCTCTTCAACAATCCTTTTCAACGGTGTTATCTCTTCAGTGGGCCCTAACCCACAGGTCTTTTTCCAGGATCTTACCTGACTCTTCTATTCCCCCGGAGTTATTCTCAATTCTTTTCAAGTTTGACGTAAGAATGAATTTCATCAGTCAGATGCCTTTTCCAAGATCAATTTCAAACCATTTCATTGTTGACTCAACCTCTTTGCTTTTCATTCTACTGGAGTACCTCAGTTATTTTGGTAGTGTTTCTCGTCATCATTTGAAGACCAAGTAGAATTTCTCTTAAATCTTGTCCGTTCTCCCGGAGATTCATGGTGATAGCTCGATGTTATCCTATCTAATTGTTTTCCAGTCGTGCAATTCTTTTCATCCATCCGGAGTATTTCAGGAGTTTGCTTTTCTGTTCCGATTATCCGGAGGCCTCCGTTTCAGAAGATTTCCTCGTCCCAAGTTTTTCAAATTCGTTCTCCTATTATTCCATATTCGTGCCCCTTCGGTCGTCTCAATATTATCCCGGTGCTTCGTTCAAGTGTTCTTTAATCAACTCATGATCCATTTGTTCTTTTGCATCTAAATCCCCTCTAGTTTATTTGTTCTTCTAATTCTTCCCGGTGATTCATTCTCTTTCGTCAGTCATTTTCGAATTCTTACGGTGTTCGTTCAAGATTCTTTTACTTGATTATCATTTTAATCCATTCGTTCTCTCAAATCCTACCGGTGGTTCATGAAGACCTTCTCAAAGTTGCGCTATGTCACTTCTCAATTCTTTTTCAAGAAGAATAAGTAGTATGCAAAATCCATTGTTTGTCATCAATTTAATTTGATGAAGGATAGGCATACAATAAATCTTATTCTTATTTCATCAAAGTGATTAATCTTTTCTTGAGTTTGTTCTTAATGAATAAATTCTAGTTCAAGTGTTTTCATCTTTTCTTTTCGGAGTTCAATTATTTACTCGGCCATCTCGTCGGAACCTCCATCTAAATCATCATAGCGCTCATCTTATTCTTTCTTCCTTCATTCTATCTCATCATCCTTTTGTTACCGGAGTTCTTCACGGTGGTTCTTCATGATTTAATTCATTCTTTCAAGAGTTCATCAAGATTCTAGTTGGTGGAGTTCAAGTATCTTTTCTTCTCATCTCGAAGTGCAATTAAGTCTCCGTATTCTTTTGAAGTGGAGTTTTTGCATTCCTTCGTTCTTCTCAGCTTTTCAATCATTTTCGTTTGCGGCCGGTTATCACCTCATTAATTTCGAGATGTTTTCCATAAGTCCACAACAATCTTATTCTTTCGTTGTTGATTTCTTCAACAACTCCAGTCAACCCCTTCCTTCTAAGTTCTTTTCATTCAATTTTTCCAATTCTTCCGGAGGTATTGCGTTGCTTATGTCATCAAGTATCCTCTGAAGTTCGTGTTCTATTCCTCCATGTTTAGCCGGAGTGCTGCCTAAATTCTTTCCGTCTCATCCGTTTCATTTCTCATTCTAACCACTACGGTTAGAACGAGTGGTTTCAGAGTTTATCTTGATTCCGTGAGCTTTGATTCTCGTCATTCTCATCGTTCATTTCTTATTCTCGAGTGCTCTCGATTCTTTGCTTCTTCTCTTCAATTCTTGCTTCATCTCTTCCTTTTTCTCTTCCGTCTCGGTCCTAAGATCTCGGGACGAGATCTCTTGTTAGTGGAGGAGTGTTGTAACGCCCCGGATTCGATGCGCCAGGTGTTCGCCAGTTATTCGCCGTCGTTGCCATGTCATGTGCTTGCGCGTTGCACTTTGCCATGTCATCATCTGCATTTTATATCATGTCATCATGTGCATTTCATTTTGCATACGTGTTCGTCTCATGCATCCGAGCATTTTCCCGTTGTCCGTTTTGCAATCCGGCACTCCTATGTCTCCGGCGCCCCTTTTACCTCTTTTCATATGCGGGTGTTAAGCGTTCTCGAAATGGACGAGGTTTGTCAAGCGGCCTTGGTATAGCACCGGTGAACCGCTGTCAAGTTTCGTGCCATTTGGAGGTCGTTTGGTACTCAACGGTTAACGGGTAACATAAAGCCTCTTTGTTTGCAGCCCAACACCCTTCCAAAGTGGCCCAAAACCCACCTAACTCCCTCCATGCTCTCGGTCGTTCGATCACGATCGCGTGGCAAAACCGCACCTCATTTGGAGTCTCCAGCTCCCTCTACCTATAAATTAGTCCCCCTTGAAATTCGCGGATGAATCCCAGATCAAACCCTAGCAAATCGCCCCTTGGCGCCGGACATATCGCGCCCGCGGACAGCCAGCGCTGCAGCGTCAAGCACCACTCACAGCCGCCATGTGGCGCCGCGTCCTCCCGCCGGCGCGCGCTGAGCCCATCCGGGGCCAGCAGGGCAGGTCCCCGCCCGGCCGGCAGCCAGCCCGCGCGCCTCGCTCTCCCAGCGGCGCTGCCCGCCCGGCTGCCGCCGTCGCCCGTCGCCGCCTCCGCCTCCCGCGCGCCCGCCGCCGCGCCGTCGTCGGCCGCCCGCCGCCCGCCGCCCGGCGCCGCGCGGCTCCCGCCGCCCGCCTCGCCGCCTCGCCCCGCCGCGCCGGCCGCGCCGGCCGTCGCGCCGCCGGCGAGCCTCCTCGCCAGCGCGCCATGCGCCCGCCTCGCCGTCCCGCGGCCTCGCCGCCGCCGCCCCCCCCTCGCCCGGACCGGAGGCCCCGAGCCTCGCCGCCCCTCGCCGGCCTCCTCCGTTGCCGCCCCGCACTCCGGCCGCCGTCGCCGGATCCGGCGGGTGGGATGAGATGCACCCGCCCGGCCAACCAAACGCCTCCCTGTACCCCGGATCCCTCCATCCCGTTCCTCCTCGTCCCGTTTTTGGAGGGTAAAAAAACTGCTAAGTCCCCGAAATTGTTGCATTTTTGTTGTATTTTCATCATGCCATAACTCTGCATCCGTGGCTCCGTTTTGCGCGTGTAATATGTCAAATTGTTTGTCTCGGAGAGTATATCATTTCATCTCATTGCATCATTTTATTTTGAGCTCATCATGATGCCCGAAATGCTGTTGGAAGAGTGCTATGTGATGTTAGATTCTGTTTCTTAACAGAACATGCACTTTTGTCATTTTTGCCATGATTGATGTATGCATCCTATGAACTTGAGTCCTACATGTGTTTTGTTATATGCCATGCCATCTTTACAGTGGTGCTTGCTATGTATTTTTGTGATCTATGTGGTGACTAGCACAAGCATGCAAACTAGGCTTCTTGATGTTGCTGATTTCAGCCTGTTTTCTTGATATTTTTATGCCATGTTAACTTGATGCTCTGAGAGATCCATGCATATTTTGAGATACTTCAGTAAGGATGTTTTGTTATACATGTCTTGCTCTATCCATCCATGCCCTTGTTTGCAATTATGGAGTGCCATAGCTTGAGTCAATCGAGCTCTACTTTTGCTATAAAATGTTTCCTGGCAGATTGTTTACATGTTATTCAATTTTGCCAAGGTTGTTGTGGTTGATCCTTGCATCCTATGATGTTGTTCTTGCCATGTATAGCTTCTATGCCATGTGTTCTTGCTGTTCGTTGCCTTGCCATGCCATGTATTGCTCTGTGGTGAGTGGTTCAAGCTCACCAACATGCCTACTGTCGTTGTTCCTGCCATGTATGAATCTGTAATATAACTTGCCATGTTTACATGGGTGCCATCATATTTTCTGATCCTTTTGGCTTATGGTCAGTAAAGGACTTTTGTTATATGCTTTGAGTAGATTCATGCCATGCCTTTGTTTGCCATGATAAGTTTCTGTAGCATGTTGTTTGATAGCTCTAAACATTGCAACTTTGATGTTATTTTGCTAAAGTCCAAGCTGTTATTACTTGCAATCTTGCCATGTGTTTTGAGCATGTTCTAGTGATTTCTGGAGATAGATCAGTGTTCATGTTTTGTAATGCTTTACCTGTCGATCATGCCCATGCCTTTTGTTTTCTTGTTGAGGTGCTGTAGCATGTTGTTTTGATGCTCGCAATATGCCTAGTTGCTGTTTTGGACAGATTGTTGCTATAACTTGTATAGGGTGTATGTGTTGAACCGTTGCTCCGTTTTGAGTGTGCTTTATATGAAACTTGCTTGATTTTGCATGTAGTTTCATATTATCATGTTGCATCCTTGTTTTGAGGTGTTTGCTTGATGTTTGTATGCATTTTGCATCAATGCCATGTTTAACTTGTTTTGCTCATATCTTCTAGGCGTAGCTCGAATTAATGAACTTTATATGTAACTTGACTAGAATTTCGTGTAGATCATCATGGTGCATCTTAACTTGCTGTTTAACAACTTGAACATAAGGTTTATTCAGATCTGGACCAATTTCGAAATTTGCATATGAGGACTTACCGGAATAGTTATATGTTGTTTCCGGCCTCATTTAAACTTGCTTTGATGTGTTTCTCTTGTTTGCATCATCTCTTGCCATGAGTAGCTGCATGTAGCTTTGTCATGCATCATGCTTGTTGTGCATCATGTCTTGTCTATGTGTGGTGTGTTTACTATGTTGTGTGTTTCTTCTTGTTAGTTCCTATTTCGTTGCGATCGTGAGGATTCGTTCGTCTACGCTTGGTTCGGCTTCATCCGTTCGTCTTCTTCATGGACTCGTTCTTCTTCCTTGCGGGATTTCAGGCAAGATGACCGCTACCCTGGATCTCACTACTATCATTGCTATGCTAGTTGCTTCGTTCTATCGCTATGCTGCGCTACCTATTACCTGTTTAGCAAGCCATCCCAAATTGCCATGTCAGCCTCTAACCTTTTGTCACCCTTCCTAGCAAACCGTTGATTGGCTATGTTACCACTTTGCTCAGCCCCTCTTATAGCATTGTTAGTTGCAGGTGAAGATGAAGTTTGTTCCTTGTTGGAACATGGAGATGTTGTTCCTTGCTGGAACATGTTTACTTGTTGGGATATCACAATATATCTTATTTAATTAATGCATCTATATACTTGGTAAAGGGTGGAAGGCTCGGCCTTATGCCTGGTGTTTTGTTCCACTCTTGCCGCCTAGTTTCCGTCATATCGGTGTTATGTTCCCGGATTTTGCGTCCCTAACGGTCGGGTGATTTATGGGACCCCTTGACAGTTCGCTTTGAATAAGACTCCTCCAGCAAGGCCCAACATTGGTTTTACTATTTGCCTCACCTAGCCCTTTTCCCTTGGGTTTCGGAGCCCAAGGGTCATCTTTATTTAGCCCCGGGCGGTGCTTCTCTAAGTGCTGGCCGAACCAGTAGATCATGGGGCCCCTCGTGGCAACTCGAGGTTTGGTTTTACTCGTAGGATGTCATCCGGTGTTGCCATGAGAATGAGATATGTGCAGCTCCTATCGGGATTGTCGGCGCATCGGGTGGCTTTGCTGGTCTTGTTTTATTTGTCGAAATGTCTTGTGGCAGGATTCGAGACTGATCGGGTCTTCCGGGAGAAGGAATATCCTTCGTTGATCGCGAGAGCTTATCATGGGCTAAGTTGGGACACCCTGCAGGTATAAACTTTCGAGAGCCGTGCCCGCGGTTATGTGGCAGATGGAATTTGTTAATGTCGGTTGTAGAAAACTTGAAGTTGATCTTAATTAAAATAAACCAATCGTGTGTGTAACCGTGAGTGTCTCTTTTCGGGTTGATCGAGAGGAGAACACGGTTTCGGGTTATGTTTGGCGTAAGTAGGAGTTCAGGATCACTTCTTGATCATTACTAGTTGACGACCGTTCCTTTGTTTCTCTTCTCGCTCTCATTTGCGTATGTTAGCCACCATATATGCTTAGTCGCTGCTGCAACCTCACCACCTTTACCTCTTCCTTACCCATTAAGCTTTGCTAGTCTTGATAACCATGGTAATGGGATTGCTGAGTCCTCGTGGCTCCTGATTACTACACCACCAGTTGCGGTACAGGTTTGCGATGATCATGGCGTGAGAGCGATCTTTGCTTGTTGGAGTTCTTCTTACGCTTCTTCTTGATCGGGGATAGGTTCGGTCGGCGGCCCTGGGCTAGCAGGTGGATGTCGTTTGAGTTTTGTTTATGTTTCATCCGTAGTCGGATGTTGATCTTGTATATGATGTTGATGTATTCTTGTGGCAGTTGTGCCTTATGTATGTATACCCATCTATTATGTAATGTTGATGTAATGATATCCACCTTGCAAAAGCGTCTCAATATGCGGGTCTATCCTTGGTGGGACCTTCGAGTTCCTTTTGGATAGGGTCGCATATTGGGCGTGACAAGGAATGTCCCCGTTCTTGATTTTGATTTGATGGTAGCCCAACCTCAAATCCATTTTGGAAAAGATTGAGGATCCAGCGAGCTGATCATACAGGTCGTTGATCCTGGGGAGCGGATACTTGTTCTTGATACTGACCAAATTGACAGGTCGGTAATCTACAACCATCCGATCCGTTCCATCCTTCTTCTTGACGAAGAGGACGGGGCAAGCCCATGGAGATGAACTAGGACGGATGAAACCCTTTTGCAAGGACTCATCGAGTTGTTTCTTAAGCTCTGCTAGTTCTAGGGGTGCCATCTTATAAGGTCTTCTAGAGATTGGAACAGTTCCTGGAACAAGATCTATCATGAACTCGACATCCCTGTCAGGTGGAACACCTGGCAGTTCTTCTGGAAAGACATCCGGAAAATCACGGACTACCGGAATATCTTTGAGGTCTGGAAGGGGGTTGGCATTTAAGGAGTAGAGCTGACGCTTAGACACTCGGGTTGAAACATTAACTGTCTTGCCCGAAGGATGGGTGAGTTGAACAGTTCTAGTAGAGCAATCAATCCTAGCGTAATGGGCTGACATCCAGTCCATACCCAAGATGATGTTTATGTCCGAGGACTTGAGAGCTATTAGAGATGCAAGGAAGACTAATCTGTCGACAAGTATTTCATTCCCATGACTTATTCTAGAGGTTTGCCATCTAGAACCAGGAGTCTGAATTTCCATGGAGGTGTGCATGTCACAGAATGTGGTGTTGTGCAATCGAGCATAGCTCTCAGAAATAAATGAATGAGATGCTCCAGTATCAAAAAGAACAGTTGCCGGATGGCAATTAACAAGGAGCATACCGAGAACGACGTTGGGATCCTCATGGGTTTCCTTAGCTGAAACGTAGTTGACGTGGCCACGAGCAGTGGCAGCTGGTTTGGTGTAGAGTACCTTTCCTGCTGGCTTACCACGGCCAACAGACTTTCCGATCTGACTGGGGTTGTTCTGGGGACACTCACGGATGTAGTGACCCGTCTCTCCACACATGAAACAGGTTATCACATTGGGACGTGGAGCAACATTAGCAGTGGGGCCACCATAGGCCTTGGGCGGTGCATGCTGTTGGTTGGGGCGAGGCGCCTCAAAGGATGGCCTCGGGGTGAATCTGGGTGGCAGAGCGGTGCTTGGAATCCACACCCGGCGCTTCTGAGATCCAGAGCCGGATGAAGAACCAAAGTCACGGGAGTGCTTGCGTGAGGCTTCAAAGTCAGACTGTCCAGTTTTAGCACTGATAGCCTTGTTGACTAACTTCTGGAAGGAGGTGCACTCGTGCAGACGAAGATCACGGCGAAGCTTGGGGCTAAGTCCCTTGCGGAACCTTGCCTGCTTCTTGGCGTCGGTAGAAACCTCTTCAGGAGCATAACGTGCTAGATTTCCAAACTCGCGACTGTATGCATCCACAGTCAGTCTACCCTGGGTGAAGTTGCAGAACTCTTCCATCTTACGATCCATGAGACCTTCCGGGATGTGATGCTCACGGAAAGCCGCACTGAACTCAGCACAGGTAGTGATTTGGCCAACCGGGCGCATAGCCTCGAAATTCTCCCACCAAAGGCTAGCAGGGCCTTCGAGGTGGTAGGCAGCAAAAGTAACCTTATCAGCTTGAGCCACATTGGCAGAACGTAGCTTGTGGGTGATGGTGCGAAGCCAGTCATCCGCATCGAGAGGCTCAACGGAATGTTTTAACTTCAGTGGATACAGCTTGACAAAGTTGTTGAGTGACACCAGATCATTCCTTGGCTGGCGTGCGGTATTCTGCTCAATCCGCTCCAGCAAGCGATTGGTCTCACGCTTGTTGCGTTCTACCTCCAGCATAACTTCGGCCAGAGAAGGCGGTTGAGCCAGATTTTCATTCCTGGCTGCACTGGCTTCACCCTGCTACGGGGCAGCAGAGTTGTTGCGGGTGTTGACCATCCTAGGAAAACAAAACAACGGTTTAGACCAGGATGGCAAAATCTGGGCAAGGAAGTGCGGAATGTAATGGATAACAACGAATGCAGAGATGTTCATCCGTTTGACATGGTAATATAGAAACTGCCATATATATACCAACGGTCATACACACCATACATAGTTTAGTACAAGCCCAGGCTAAGGTACAACTATGATGAAAGACGTTACATCTCATCGAAGGCATTCCAAGCTCCTATACATTATTTTTCTACACCTCCGGAATTGATACACACTAGGTCATATTCCTCAGGTCACGCAGGACGGTGGAAATACAACTATTACAACACTAGCGAAACTACTACTAGCTCAGACAGCTTCGTAGTAATCCTCATAAAAGTCACCACCCAAGCACAGGCGGAACATGATCATCCGGGAGCAGGCGGTCTGTGGAGCTTGCGGACCATAAGGACTTCGGATGTGGCATTGGTCCTACAAACGGCGGCAGACGAGGTCCACGAGGAGGAGTGATGCCTCCTACCTCACGCCACTCCATGGAATCTGGCAGACTAGCCCGCACAGGGTACAAGTCCCTCATGTCCATGTATCCGGCTTGCACCGTAGGGGCAAACCGTGTTAAAGTGGCCCAGTGATCAGAACGAGCATTAAAGAGCTCCATACGTAAGGCCCGATTTTCTCGGTCCTTGTCTTCCAGCATCTCAGTAGTGGTGCGGAGAAGTGAATCCTCATGGGATGCGTCCTGTACATAGCACGGAGGTACCCGTGCGCCCGTGGAGGATCTTGGCATGTAGCGGAAATCGGTGTTGCACAAATAGGCAGTTCTCGGCTCGAATAATAGTCATCATCGAGTAGGCTGCATCCCGCATGCACATCCCAATAGTAATCCCAAGTCCATAAGAACGATGGAAGCGGTTCAGTAGCTCCGGGATAAGATGGATATATCCTGACCGTGCACAGATATTGGCTTTGATTAAAGTCTCTAAACTGCTCCTCGACGGTATATTCGGGATACCGTCGGTAACCTGTCTCGACCATCAATCGAACCAGCATGGCTGTGTGACCACATACATCAATGCAACGGGTCAGACGAACCACTTGGTTCTGGGGACGGGTGGCCATCTGAAAGCACAAAATAATGCAAAGGCATTAGAATTTTCTAGGAGAATTGGACAGCATAACGGCTGTAAATGCTCAGAGAAAGATTTGAGATATTCACAACAGTTTGCAAAACCACTCAACAACATCATATAAAGGTTCTGGTTCAACTAATAGCATAGTAAAGTGGTAGAAACTGTACTGAGACTGGTAACCAACATTCCTATAAGTTACTACGGATTAGTAACACGTGAACCTGATAGAGAGAAGAGAGCCTAGTCCTATACCCACGTAGAATGAGAAGAGGATGACTCAGATCAGAGGGCATAAGGTAAAGGAGTAAAAAGAGCCTTACGTCCCTCCAACAATCAATTCCCCTACATATAACTAAAGCATTTCTAGACAAGACATCGACCAGTTTGGCTTAGCGAACCTACAGGCAGTCCGGCTCTGATGCCAACGCTGTCAGGACCCCGATTCCAAGTCACATTGACCTAGCCGGTAACACCTCATATCACTTTGCGGCCTCACGCACGGTATTCCCACGGGTGTCGCCTTACCATGGCCCGGCACCGTTTGCGCCTTTTGGCTCACGTATATGATAGTGTCGCTAGCATCCACATGACAGAGAACCAAGGCCGACATGGCTAGTCGTGAGCCCAAAGCGGCGCTAACCCATGGGGACAGGCATACATGAATCACATCGAGCATGTCGGTCATCAGCGTATGAATTGGGCTGTAATCTTTGGGCTAACAGGACTCCGGTATCCCGGCTTTAGCAGGCTAGGCAGGACTCGAATATCACCGTGTGACATTTCCCAAGGGATGAACATGAGAACGAAGTGAAACACATGCCGGCCAGTCAAGTGTCCAAAGCAGTAGTGCTGGGCTAGCAGGACTCCGGTGAACCGGGCTGTAGCGGATTACTATCGCTCAGGAAGCACGAGACTACATTTCCCCATATGAGAGGCTGCCAAGGGTAAACAACTAGATTGTCGGATCCCACTCATACCAAGCATTTCAATCATACACACAATATGCCCGATATGAGTACATACAACATGGCATCACAACAAAACTCTACAACTCTAAGTACTTTATTTAAGAGGCTCCGAGGAGCCATACATAACATATCCATACAGATAGGGGTCACATGACCCAGCACTCAAGTCATACAAGCATACAAGCACATGTGGAAGCAAACTAGTCTGAGTACAGACTCTATAAAGAAAGAAAGCTTGATGAAGCCCTTCTACGTACAGTGGCCCTTCACAAGCCTTGAATCACCACCTGGGTGGCTAGTTCACTCGTCGACGTCAAGGTCTACATAAAACCCATCGGAAGGGGCGGTGTTGTCGTCTGAAAACATTAATTAAACAAACATGAGTACAGAGGTACTCAGCAAGTCTTACAACAGAAACCTATTATACATGCACATTCTCAAGAAGGTAGTGGAGTTATTGTAGCAAGCGAGCTTTGACTCTTGGCTAAGCTATCCTAAGTGACACCACTTGAAAAGCATTTGTTGCACACGAGTCCACTATGCACCATCACAATACTCCACCGTGGATCCTCTCTCGTCAACCCACAAGAGGGCCATCCGCGGTACTCACACTTATCTTGAGGCTTTTAGTAGTATCCATTTACTTGTCTATGAACCTGATAGGTGACCAAGTAGTCCTTTCATGGACGCGCTATTCAATAGTTTTATACCTGCAGGGTGTACTTCTTCACACGCTCTCACCACTTATCGCCGCTACACGACATGTATTCGCAACCTTCAAGCGGAAGCCCAGCGAGGTGTCGGCCACGACTGACTAAACACACGAGTCCCTAGTCCAGTTTATCGCCTATTCGGTTCCATCCGCAGGAGTCCGCCGAGGTTTCCACTAACGGCCCCGAACGATGTGTGCAGGGTTCCCGAGACACCAAACAAGGCGATCGGTACACCGGCCACGTGCCTACCGCAACACAACCCACCCCTAAGGTCAGCATCTTGCGTGCAGCCCCCCCAAGATGCTACAAACACCGAAACTATTTGCAACTCCCGGACCGAGGACAAGAGTGGTTAATAAGTCGAGAGCGTCAATTAAGGATCCCAATGCGTGGTAGTAGCTAAGTCTTAAATCACACACAGATCTCAGTTCTTAGGGACGGCTTCAATGAAACAACCCACCATGTACTCCTACATGGCCTCTCATCGATACCTTTACCAAAACGTGTTCAACACTTTCACTCGAACCCGACACAACCTTTCACTCCAGTTCATCATCCCGATGAGCCATACCGACACAACTCTAAGCATAGCAAGCATAGCATGGTAGGAATCACAAACATGGCTCAATCAACTCCTACACATACTAGTGGGTTTCATCTAATTCTTGTGGCAATGACAGTCATGCAAAGGAAGTGGGTTCAGCTACCGCAGCACACAACAGTTTGAATCGCGTTGTCTTAATGCAGTAAACAAGAGCAGAAGCGAGAACATGGGTTTGTATCGGAATGATCAATGGGTTGCTTGCCTGATGTAGTGGTAGTAGGATACTGGCCTTCAGACGGATATTCGGGGTTATCCTCGGAGGCAGAACCTATCACGAAAGACACACCGAACATAAACAACACATGACAATATGCAACAATCTGATGCATGCTATGACATGGCAATATGAATGTGTGTTGGCCTAATGCAAGCTAGAACAGAAAGGGATGAACTCATTTGAATCAAAGATTCAAATGTTAGCTCATTTAACATAGCCATAAAGGTGCATTATCTTAATCTGCTTAAACAGCAGGGTTAACTTGTTCTTTCATGCATGTAACCTTTACCAATGGATAGCATGGATTTTTCTGATCGTTTTTCATATATAAATCCTTGCATTTGGAGTTACAGATTAATTTCTATGAATTTTTGAAGTTTGAAATATTTTCTGGAATTTCCTATATCAAAATAATTCCAGTAATTCAATTACCGCGTCGACATTCGTCGGTGGCGTCGAGAGGATAACGGGGCGCCTGGTCAAACTGACCCGATGGGTCCCGCATGTCAAGACTTAATTTAACTAATTAGAATTAGTTTAAACTAACTAAGTTAATTAGCAGGGGGGCCCACTTGCCATAAACTCAGGGGAGTCAACTTGGGCCCACCCGGTCAACGTCAATGGTCAAAGCCTGCCGGCGTTTAGTCGCCGGCGAGGCCAGACGCGGCGGCGAGAGTGCGTTGGCACGTTCCGGCGTCCAAATGGACGGCGGAGGCCATCTGGTGTAGCCGGGAACAAGCCGCGGCGTTTGGTGGTGGTGGTTGAGGTCGGGGTGGTCGGAAACGTCGCCAGCGATGAGCTAGGCGGTCGCCGGAGTCGGGTGAAGATGGTCCCGTGGCTATGGGGCACGGTGAGGCGCGTGGAGTGGGGCGTTAGGCTCTACGCGACACGGTGAGCATGTTAGACACCGTGGTGTGGACGGTGGATGGCCGGAGGCACGTCGGCGACGAGCTCGGCGGTGGTGCGTGCGGTGAAGCTCCGTGGGATCGCTACGGTGCACGAGAGAGCAAACGGAGAGGATGGGAGGGTTGCTGAGCTCACAGCCGTCACGTTTGTGTACTTGACGTCGGGGGCGAGCTGGTGCGGCGACGGCGGCGGGGATCTCCGTGATGGCGGTGTCGGCGAGGTCGGTGCAGCCAGCTCGAGGCAAGCGAGCGCCGGGCTCGGCTTGCTCAAGGTGAGGAGGCTGGCGGCGCTGACACGGCGGCGCCGCAAGGTCGTCAAGAGCACGGTTTCACGCGGTGGCTTGTGGCGACAAGCGTCGACCATGGTCTTGGCGAGCGAGGAGAGGAGCTGGGGAGGAGGAAATGTGTCTGCGAGCTCGGGGGTGGAGAGAGAGGGTGTCCCGTGTCGACAGCTCGGCGAGGGAAGCGGCGAGGCGGCGGGCAGCTGTGTGGCACGCATGTTGTGCTCGGCCGTCGAGCAGCACCACTGCCCTCTGGCTAAGCCAAGCAGCTTCATTGGCCATGGCTGCGGCTGGGCGGCAGGTGGGCCGTTAGGTGGCGACAGGTTAGGATTTTCGTTTCAGTTTTCTTTTTTCTATTTTTCTGTAACTTTGTGGACTTATTAAAAATAGCTAGGCACTTCCAAAAATCACCAAACTGCACATGGTCCCTAGTTGGAATATATCCAGCATGGAACATTTTTGTTTGGAGTTATTTGAGCATTTGAAATATTTTATATAATTTAAATTCCCAAACTCAAGGTACATATGATTTAATCCAATGGCCTTCTGTTGACCTAGAAAAATGTGCACCAATTTTGCCATAGGTACTAACCCAAGACAAAGAGGGTGAACTTTCTAGAAGGGCATTTCAGGTTCATTGAAATTATTTTTAGTAAACCCTAGTTGAGTTCAGAGGGGTGCTGGGGGTTCTGTCTTCCCCAATTCAAGTTTCTGATGAAAAAATAGACATGATGCAACACTCTAATGAATGGACTAGCTAGGATGTGATAGTGGTGTGTGGATTGCCTCTTGGGCTCATGAGGAACAATACAGGGAAGAACATCCTCGCGAGGGTCTGTTCTTGGTGGGAGTGATGAACTGCTAAGTGGTATCCCGTCGCTCTAGCTTGAGGATCGGGTCTCTCTCTCTCTCCTTGGATTCCTAATGCCGGGCCGGAGAAGAGGATGCCTTACATGGTGGCTAGCTCTACTTATATAGACGAAGGCCCTGGGCCTCTTCCCAAATATTGAGCGGGAAGGGCGCCAACAATTGGCCATTTTGAAGGGGAACAGCGGGTACACTTATCCTGACTAAAGTTGGTCCTCGCCTGCCAAAGGCTCTTGTGATGACGCCTGCTTGGGCTCCACGATGACTGCATTCCAGCCGTTGGGGCTGGTCTTGGTCTTGTTGCACCGAAACAGATGCCTTTGCTCGATGCTCTTGCCTGCGCTTGCTCCCTTTGCACCAAAGAGGAAAGGAGGAGGGGCCTGCTGTGAGCTGGCGCCTTGGTCGTCATGGCTTGCGTCATGGGCACCTCGCGAGGTACCCTGCCTTGAACTCTCCGCCCCCTCATGAGCCAGCCTGACGAGGCTGCGCCTGAGGAAGCTCTTGGTCGTCCGCCCCGCGAGGCCTGGCCCCTCGCGAGGGTCTTGAGGTTGCGTTGATGAAGATGGGCCGTCCTGGGCCTCCTTTGAGCCGCGTCGCAGGCCGCAGGCAGGCAAGTCTGGGGACCCCCGTTCCTAGAACACCGACAGCACGCTTCTCCGCCACCTATTGACCACCGGACACTCGGCGACCCCCTTAGCCGCCGGGAAGGAGTCAGAGAGAACGATGCCCACCACCGAATCGGCCGCCTCAACCGATCCCTGGCGCTAGAAGAAGAAGACGCGTTGGGTCCGCCTTGTTTTGGCCCCCGAATCTGAGATGAGCCCTTCTCGAAAGGGTTCACGCTCCCAAGAGATACGCCCAAGTACACCGGCTCCGTGAAGCCGGAAGACTGGCTGGTCGACTGCTCCACGGTCGTCAGCATAGCATACGACAACAAGCGAGTTGCCGTGAAGTATGTTCCACTCATGCTCCAGGGCACAGCCCAGACATGGTTGAATAGCCTGAAGCCCCGCAACATCAACAGTTGGGTAGATTTCACCGAAGCCTTCATTCGCAAGTTCACCAGCCCATAGAAGCAGCCGCCCAAGCCTCGCCTGCTCTCCTTGTGCGTCCAAGGCCCCAACGAATCAACTTGAGAGTACTCACAT